>ONZH01010051.1:0-44838 GCA_900303285.1 Rhinella marina | reverse complement strand
CCTCAGATCAGCGTATTGTGCCCCCATCAGACCTCAGATCAGATATTGTGCCCCATCAGACCTCAGATCAGTTATTTATGCCCCCATCAGACCTCAGATCAGCGATTGTGCCCCCTCAGACCTCACATCAGCCTACTGTGCCCCATCAGACCTCACATCACCCTACTGTTCCCCATTCAGACCTCACCATCAGCCCACCCAGCCACATAAGATTAAAATAAAAAACCTTTCTTACCTGTCCCTCCGGTCCGGCGCTCCACTGTCTTCCCTGGCCATAGTGCGCGCCGGCCAGGGAGACAGTGGAGCGCCGGACCGGAGGGCTGTGGGACAGGTAAGAAAGGTTTTTTATTTTAATCTTATGTGGCTGGGTGGGCTGATCTGAGGTCTGATGGGGGTCCCTAAATACAAGTGAGCGCTTCCATAATGGAAGCGCTCGCTTGTATTCGCCTGATAGTCATCCTTGCTGGGCCCCTTTGAGTCACTGGGCCCGGAGCCGTCGCCCCCCTGCCCCCCCGGTAGCTACGCCTCTGGTCAGGACTCTACCCTCTAAAGGAACAACTTTTAGCAAATGAGGCAGTGGAAAAATGGCCCAAGGGTCACTGAAAAAGGGTTTAGGCCAGGGGGGGGGGGGCTGGTTTGATCCTTGGTATGAGGCCCTTATCTCTCTATGTACGCCACTGATGGGGGGTAATTTACAAAAGAACTGGAGCTGCCGTAGGATTCATAAATTAGGTGCACCTCTGGGAGTCCTAGCGCTAAGCATAAAAACTACAGCACCTGACTGGAATAGTTTTTCACCAACATTTATGCCTGTTATCAGGCGTAAATGTTAGTAAATTTGTTGGGGCACGCCCTTGACACTCCCAAGTGTTAATGGATGGGGGTAGGAGTCGTCTCTGCGGTTAGGTGTAACCTTTAAGGCGGTGATGGTAATTTGAGGCCAGTATTTATTATAGTAATGGGGGTTAGTCCTGGAGGTGGTACCCATGGGTTCATCTTCTTGGCAGCATTGCTTATTTCGTGCCCGCGTTGGTCTATCTACGCGGTTGGTATCTAAAGTCGAATTATTACAATATTATTAATGAAGCTGTGGCTACTTAAAGGGGTTCTCCAGGAATTAAAAAAATAAAAATACTTAAATATTATGGTGTTATAAATATATTCCTAAATACCGTTCATTCGTTATAATGGCTCGTTTTGTCTGAGGAGCAATCATTAGGAGAAACAACATGGCCGCCATCCTATTAGTACACACAGAACCTGTCCTAATCACACAGCAGGACAAGTTACTTCACAACACTGGGGTAAAGAGCTGCCTCATCCTCCTCTCTGCTCGTCAGGGATTATGATCCTGAATAAGATCTTCAGCTGAATCTCTGTAAGAATGGAGGTCATGAGGAGACACGAAGTACAGAGAGGATGGACAGGACAGACTGTGGTAATGGAGACTGCATGTAAGAGCTGCTGCTCATTATATCCACCTCCTCTCTGTCCTTCATGTCTCCTCATGAACTCCATTCTTACAGAGATTCAGATCTTATTATCTGTATTCAGGATCATAATCCCTGACGAGCAAAGAGGAGGATGAGGCAGCTCTTTACCTCAGTGTTGTGAAGTAACTTCTCCTGCTGTGTGATTAGGACAGGTTTTGTGTGCACTAATAGGACGGCGGCCATTTTATTTCTCCTAATTATTGCTCCCCAGACAAAACAAGTCATTATAACTAATAAAAGGTATTTGGGAATATATTTATACTAAAGTAATATTTAAGTATTTTTATTTTCCTAATTCCCGGAGAACCCCTTTAATTCCCATTCAGTGTTCTTTGTACATTATTTGGGGAGTAACAAGGGCCACAGCAGCTCGTGGACAACTATAGGGTTATTTTATGTTGAATACCAAGTAAGCCCCCCGTGGACAGTCAAGTGGAAGACCCAGAGGAAATTCCTTCAAAAAGGTGGAAAACATACAAACCTCATACAGATGTCGTTCGTTTGAACCGAGGATCTCAGCTCTGCCATAATAATAGTATTACCAGCTTAGGGTTGGGACGTTTACCTACAGTACATTGCAGGTAATGATGGGATATCTGATCCTTGTGGACTGAGAACCAGTCTAACGTGTGTATTGTGTGCACCCCAGGCTTGTAGTTACCTGGGAGAGACAACACAACTCTCACAACTACACAGACCTTTCTCTGCTGCTTCCATTAGTAAAGTGGTCCATAGCAGGATGTGTTCTGGAGGCGACTGTGTCTCCCCGCTATCTAGCCTGTCCCCGCTCCCCAACTACAGGTGTCAGATAACACCTGCTGTAAAAGTCACAGTCCAAAGGGCGACTTCCTTTATTTGCTCAGTCCTACCCTGCCCCATCTCCTGCCTGTCACCTGCTGCTGCTGTCTCTTTGTGTCCCCTGATCTACGGGCAGCCCCCCCAAATTCCTTGCCTGTCTACGTTCTCCCATACACAGTGATGGAGGGATATTGCTGACCCTCCTCCTGAAAGATTTGCGACCCTCTTGGAGCCCAATCTATAAGACACAGGTAAGCACCTGTTCTCCTATAATTCAGCTGCTTTGAGAGTAAAACCCTCTGGACTGAAGAGCTTACATTCTAATGACTGCCTGTGATTGTGATGTATCGTGAATGGAAGCTGTGCTTTGTTTAATAGTGGATTTGGCATAAATTGTGCAATATTCCATGAGATCAGGGCTGTGTATGGGCGCTGTGATGGTGTGGGCAGGGACACATTAGTCATTTCTTGTCATTAAAGTGCATTTCAATTAATATTAAGAAGGAAAGTAAAACAATATGAAATGTGTCTGATCACTCACGTGGCATGTCATCCAGAGAGGATCCAGTACACAGGTATGTACCCGCGAGGCATTAAGATTTTTAACTGATTAATTTTGTATTTGATATTTCTGAGTTACATGGGAAAGACATTACCTAAAAAGACTACAATAAATCTCTTTGTTTTACTTTGAATGTCCCTCCCATCATGCCTCACGAAGGAGCTCACATTTCATATTTTCTCATTGTCGCCCCCTGATGAGTAATGTATCTTGTATAATGTGCAGGAAGGAAAATTACAGCTGCTCTTTGCACTTCTCCTCAATAAATGTGGCTGTATCTAAGTCTGTATAGCCATTGTCCTGACAGTAAGGCCTCTTTCACACAACAGTATTTTTTGCGGGCTCCGATCCACATTTTTTGCTGATAAAATGCGGACCCATTCATTTCTATGGGTCCGCAAAAAATACTGACAGCCACTGTGTGTTGTCCGCATCCGTATGCCCGTTCCGTAGCCCGCAAAAAAAAATAGAACATGTCCTATTCTTGTCCGTTTTGCGGACAAGGATAGGCATTGTTACAATGGATCCACAAAAAAAAAACGTATGCCATACGGACGTCATCCGTTTTTTTTTTTGCGGATCCGCAATTTGAGGACCGCAAAACACAACGTTCATGTGAAACTAGCCTAATATTAATGATATAATTAATATAATACTGCTCCTATATGCAATAATATAACTACTATAATACTGCTCCTATGTACAAGAATATAACTACTATAATACTGCTCCTATGTACAAGAATATAACTACTATAATACTGCTCCTATGTATAAGAATATAACTACTATAATTACTGCTCCTGTACAAGAATTAACTACTGATAATACTGCCTCCTATGGTATAAGAATAGTAACTACTATAATACTGTCCTCAGTGGTACAAGAATAATAACTACTATACATACTGCCTCCTATGCCTACAAGAATATAACTACTATAATACTGCTCTATGTACGAAGAATATAACTACTATAATACTGCTCCTATATGCAATAATATAACTACTATAATACTGCTCCTATGTACAAGAATATAACTACAATAATACTGCTCCTATGTACAAGAATATAACTACTATAATACTGCTCCTATGTATAAGAATATAACTGCTATAATACTGCCTCCTATGTATAAGAATATAACTAGTATAATGTACTAGAATATAACTATAAATATCTAGATAACAAAGTGGCTGCTGTAAGAGCAGTCTTAGTAATTTTAGTTGTACATTTGTCCCAGGAAATTTTAGTTGTACATTTACTATGATTTTATAGGAAGGAAGCTTCTAAGATATAAATTATCAGGTGAAATGTAATGAGTGAGGCCATCTAAGGTTAAACCTGAATCGGCAGCTGGCTGTGAAATAATGAAATGTTGAGTGGTGTCTGAGTGTATTGCTACAGAGGTGGTCTTATTGACATACCCCTGATGTGCCAATGTATAGCACCATGGATATATGTAATAGGCCTGGTGTTGGGCAGGGTTAGGGCAACTTACCAAATCATTGCCTCAGGTGATGAAAAGTAAAGCCACAGTCCACCATGATGTACCTGTAGAGGTATACGTCACTGTCAACCCATTCAGTTGGGGGATCTCCATTCTCATAGTTGGTGGGGTTCCCAGAGTTTGGTCCCTCACTGATCAGATATATATATCGCCAATTCTGTGGATAGGTGATACCTTGTTATGGTTGGACACCCCCTTAAATTTATGGTTATTAGATTTTTGCTGCTTTTTTTTATATTTTTGACTCACTACCTATTGTCCTCACTGATACACTGTAACAGTTCCTCTGCTTTGTGAGCAGAACTCGGTCAAGGCAGGATTCAGCTTCTGAATGAAAACAAAAATGCTTGAAGAACTTTTCATCCTACAAACCAGAGACCCCCTTAAAGTGTCATTAAACCTAGAAATGAGAACAAAATTTTGGCAGAAGTCTGGTGTCAGTATTTCATTGGCTGATGTGGCGGGGCTTTGCTAAAAGTGCAAGGGTAAAGCCTTGTTTACATTTCCGTTTTTTACTGACGTGTGCTGTCTTTCCATGGTCAGCACACATACCCATTGATTTTAATGTGTCGGTTCACATATCAGTATTTTTTTTCTACTGACTGCGGGTCAGTTAAAAAATTACAGAAACGCACACTACTTTGGTCTGTGATGGCATCGTGTTAGGTCCGTTTTTCAACGTCCACTGATAGGAGATGCTGTGGAAATAATTTTTTGGCTAAACATTGTCCGTGGAATACGGATGACGCACGGAGGGCAAAAAACGGACACACAGACCAAACACGGACAAAACGGACACGGAAATGTGAACGAGGCCTTAGCTTGTCGGATCCTCATTGCAGGCAGAACAGTGAGGGGAGGTTTCTGATACAGCAAACTCCCACCTAGTTAGTGACAAAACAGCTATTGACTGTGGCATATGAGGGGTTAAATGACCAGGGTCGGAGATATCTGGTATTATACAGCCATTACCCGCAGTGTATGCGCCTGATCCTTACAGCCCTCGGGCACCTCAGGTGTACATTCATGTCAAGTTTTGGTAAGGGGTCAATACACGTAGCTGGTTTGCGCCAAATTTACCATGCTGTGTTCGCCATTTTAAGAAATTTGGCGCACTATTCGGTATCTTGGCTCACTCATCTGATGACCTTGTATCGCTCAGCAGAAGCACAACTCTCGCGCCACCCAGAAACACAAGCTTGTAAGGAAGACGCCACTATTAAACCTCGCCATGTCTTCTACTTGTCTGGGTTTACATATGGACCTGCGGCTGAAGAAGAAATTTCCGGTGTTCCTCAGGTCAGGCTGTGTCATAGCGTTATAGGGGGAGGTTTATCAAAACTGGTGTAAAGGAGAACTGGCTTTGTTGCCCATAGCAACCAATCACATTCCACCTTTCATTTTTCAGAGCTCCTTTGGAGAATGAAAGGATCAATCTGATTGGTTGCTATGGGCAACTAAGCCAGTTCTCCTTTACACCAGTTTTGATAAATCTACCCCATAATCTTTGTTGGCATTTGTTCTAAGTTCATCCTCTCTGGTTCTACAGTAGCTGGAGGGAACGTTTTCCACATTTTAAATATGCTTTGGGGGAGATGTATCAAAACCGGTGTACAGGAAAAGTGCATAAGTTGCCCATGGCAACCAATCAGATCCCACCTTTCATTTTCCAAAGGAGCTCTAAAAATGAAAGGAGGAATCTGATTGGTTGCTATGGGCAACTTAGCCAGTTTTCCTTTACCCAGTTTTGATAAATCTCCCACTTTGTGTTTCCATTCAACATTTTCAAGATGTCTGTTTGCTGTGAGCAAATGAAGACATTTGACTCTATATATATATGGCTGCATCTTTGTATTACTTTTACAGCTGAGGGCTTCTTGCAATGAATCAATCTAAGGCCCCTACATACATCAATTTGCTCTGGCGTTTTTCCACTACTAAAAAGACACATAGAAACCGCTGGCATTTTTTTCCATACTGCATGCTGTTTTTACAACTTTTTTTTGTTGTTGCAGTTTTATTAAAGTAACTATGGGCGCCTGGAGACCACATGGCATTTTAGTCGGTGTCACACTGCATCGGTAGAATATAGGCTGTAGTAAATACTCAGGTTCTTGTTCTGGTTCAATCATTATCATTAGGGCTCATGCACATGAACGTGTGCTGTCAGTGCCCGTGCTGTGGACCATAATTTGCGGTCCACAATGCACGGGCACTGACAATGGGGCTGCCGCATTCGGATCACGGACCCATTCACTTTAATGCATGAACTACTTTTTTGCGGTGCGGAGGCATGGCCAGAAACACCACACATGTAGTGTTCCGATCCGTGCCTCCATTCCGCATCTCCAGGATTGCGGACCCATTCAAGTGAATGGGTCCGCGATCTGTGATGTGGGGTGCACACGGCTGGTGCCCGTGTACTGCGGACCCGCAATACGGCCACGGCTGGGCAACGGCCGTCTGCATGAGCCCTTACTTTGATAAAGAAGATTATTCAATATATAAGAAGAGCCTCCGGAGGGCGCTGACACACAACAAGCTGAGGAAAAGGACTTCAGCAAAATGTGCACGATTTGTATGAGATTTCTCCCTGTGTACGGTGAAATATGCAGGATGATCCCACAACATGGACTGACATGATGCAGATTTACAATTCCCACTGCTTGCCAATATTCATGTGGATTCTAGATTCCCCTATTCGAGGAATAGCCAGCGCTGGCCACTCCAAAAACGGAGGAAGAAGAGCAGTCTCCGACTACCCATGTCTGTGTGTAGCTGGTAGTCTCAGAAGCACTGCAGCCATATTGGGGAAAACGAGCATAGGTCATTGGTATATGTTCAGGGGTCATGTTCATTGGTCACATGACCTAGGCACAACTCAAGTTAATGGGGCTGAACTGCAGTACCAAGCAGAGCCACTATAAAATGGATGGCGCTGTGCTTGGTAAGCTGCGAGGAGACTGCAAAGCTCTGTGGAGCACCGAAGCCTATTCAAACAGCTGATGACATATTGATGACCTATCCTGAGGAAAGTATTAAAAAAGTATTAAAAAGTATTAAAAACTTGGACAGCCCCTTTAAGTACCACGTGACACGTCCACAGAAGTGCACTAAGTTGCACACAACTCAATCAGTGACATTTATCAATGTCTTTATGCCACAATAGTGGGGATAAAAAGTCGCAAATTTTGGTTGGACACCATACTTGTGCCATCATTTTTTAAAAGTTCTCACCGCTTTAGAAAAGTAGTGTGGCTTAGGCTTCCTTTACTCTAGCATTAATATTGAGATCCGTCATAGGGGCTCAATACCGGAAAAAAAACGCTTCCGTTTTGTCCCCATTCATTGTCAATGGGGACAAAACGTAACTTAACAAAACGTAGTGTACCAGAATGCATTCCGTTCCGTTCTCATACCAGAGAGCAAACCGCAGCATGCTACAGTTTGCTTTCCGTCCTGGGATGCGGAGCATCTGACACAATAGAAAACTGATCCGTCCCCCATTGACTTTCAATGGAGTTAATGACGGATCTGTCTTGGCTATGTTACAGATAATACAACCGGATCCGTTCATAATGGATGGAGACGATTGTATGGAAGCATGGAAACCCTGCAAAAACGCTAGTGTGAAAGTAGCCTTAGTGAGGCCCGCCAGATTTACTATAACTTGAGCGAAAAACAGGCGTAAATTAGGCGCGTATCACTCCAGCGCACAGGGATCAACACTGAGGTACGGGAACGCCAATCTGGATAAATATCCCTCAATGTGGTCCTTTGGACAGCTGCTGTAGCTCTTAGGCCCCATTCAGACGGCCGTATTATTGCGGATAATACGGAGGCGGGCGGCCCCATTCAAAATGCCTATACTTGTCCGTGCGAGCCGACAACTATAGGACATGCTTCATCGGAGCTGCGGCACGGAGCTAGCTCTGTGCGGCGGCTCCCGGCTCCATAGAGGTGAATGGGGCCTCATCTATTCCGCAATATTGCGGAATAGATACGGCCCCATTCACACGGTGGTGTGAATAGGGCCTTAGACTTATAGGGGGACATTTATCAAATCTGATAGGTCTGGTTTGTAGCTTATAAAAGACATGGCGATTGCGGTGGTTTTTTTTGTGACATCTGGTCAAATTTTGTGACATTTGATGTTCCTTGCCACTTTTCACAGTGATCTATGTTTAAGAGCTAACCGTAAGATTAGACCTGGATTATGGATCATTTACTACTATGTGTGACTTTTGCAAAAGTCGCAAAAAAGTTGCATCTAAAGCCAGGCAACATCCTGGTCTATTTTACACCTAAAGGTATAAATCACATGACACTCACACCACACATGTTATTAAGGTGCACCAGTTCATATATTTGGCACAGACACATAATGCGAAGACAGACTTAAAATTGACAAAAAACAAAACAAAAGACAAAGACATGTAGTGGGGTGTCAGTGATATAGGAGACATGTAGTGGGGTGTCAGTGATATAGGAGATATGTAGTGGGGTGTCAGTGATATAGGAGACATATAGTGGGGTGTCAGTGATATAGGAGACATGTAGTGGGGTGTCAGTGATATAGGAGACATGTAGTGGGGTGTCAGTGATATAGGAGACATGTAGTGGGGTGTCAGTGATATAGGAGACATATAGTGGGGTGTCAGTGATATAGGAGATATGTAGTGGGGTGTCAGTGATATAGGAGATATGTAGTGGGGTGTCAGTGATATAGGAGACATATAGTGGGGGTGTCAGTGATATAGGAGATATGTAGTGGGGTGTCAGTGATATAGGAGATATGTAGTGAGGGTGTCAGTGATATAGGAGACATGTAGTGGGTGTCAGTGATATAGGAGACATGTAGTGGGGTGTCAGTGATATAGGAGATATGTAGTGGGGTGTCAGTGATATAGGAGACATATAGTGGGGTGTCAGTGATATAGGAGACATGTAGTGGGGGTGTCAGTGATATAGGAGATATGTGGTGGGGTGTCAGTGATATAGGAGACATATAGTGGGGTGTCAGTGATATAGGAGACACGTAGTGGGGTGTCAGTGATATAGGAGATATGTGGTGGGGCGTCAGTGATATAGGAGACATGTAGTGGGGTGTCAGTGATATAGGAGACATGTAGTGGGGTGTCAGTGATATAGGAGACATATAGTGGGGTGTCAGTGATATAGGAGACATGTAGTGGGTGTCAGTGATATAGGAGATATGTAGTGGGGTGTCAGTGATATAGGAGACATGTAGTGGGGTGTCAGTGATATAGGAGACATGTAGTGGGGTGTCATTTATATAGGAGACATATAGTGGGGTGTCAGTGATATAAGAGACATATAGTGGGGTGTCAGTGATATAGGAAATATGTATTGGGGTGTCACTGATATAGGAGACATATAGTGGGGTGTAATTTATATAGGAGACATATAGTGGGGTGTCAGTGATATAGGAGACATGTAGTAGGGTGTAAGTGATATAAGAGACAAGTAGTGGGGTGTCAGTGATATAGGAGACATGTAGTGGGGTGTAAGTGATATAAGAGACAAGTAGTGGGGTGTCAGTGATATAGGAGACATGTAGTGGGGTGTAAGTGATATAAGAGACAAGTAGTAGGGTGTCAGTGATATTGGAGCTGTTTGTCAGGTGTGCAAGAGGTGTGTAACATTGTCAGATGTGTAATTTTGAGGTGCCAGAGATATTGGAGATCTTGTGGTGCTGCTGAGGTAGAATGTGCACATTCTGTTGTCAACAATACAGGGGGGCTTCAATGTGTCGCTGGTGTCATCAAGTTGTGTGTTAAATTTTGGGCGTGCAGGGGCACACCCTGCTGTGTGCATTATTTCTGGGGCTGCACTCAGGATGGGCAGGATGGGGCATAGTGAGAGGGTGCCAGTAATGCAGGACGTTTGTGTTACACGAAGAATGTACAGTATTCCCGTGTTGTCAGGACTATTCAGAGTTAGAGGGTGTCAGTCAGGAAGTGTGTGTCCTTTAGGTGGGTGCATTAGAGGGGTGTCAGGCAGAGGTGTGGAGGGAGGCTTCTGGCTGGGGCTGCTCCCTCAGTGGGAAGGACTGTGTGTGGAGTGGTGTAACTTCCTCAGCCTGTTTACTGAGAGTGCAGCTCAGCCATTCACACATCAGCCTGTATCTGCAGGAAGCAGCCTCAGCCTGGACTGTCTCCAGCACTCACTGAGGAGGACCATGGGGTACCCGGAGACAGCCTGAAGCCCCCACACCAGGTAAGGAGCCTCCTCTGTGGGTGCTCTGCATGTCAGAGGCTCAGTCCCATTCCTGGTGGAGGGATGTAATACTACACGTGTTGCTGTGTACATGTATGTGAGCTGGACGGCATGGGACTATATTCACACATTGTAGCAGGAGCTTCCTCTGTCCTGCTGTGAGTCAACTGTGAGGTTTACTTCTAGATTCCTCTGTCCTGCTGTGAGCTTTACTTCTAGATTCATGGTACCATCTGTGGTTGTGTGAAGGAGGACACCAAGAAGCTGAGCTCAGTCTGTACTAATTCTTTGACCTAAAAGTTGTATGTGTAGTCAGACTTACATGTATTGCTTTATACGTGTGTCACACATGTAGAGATGTGTCCCTGAGATGAGTATTTAGGGACAGCGTTGGTTTATATGTGAGCTACGCCCATAGGCACCTACCTCATCCATATAAATGACAGTAAAGGTAGGTTGCCCCAAACATGTGAGCCTGTCTTGTGCCCTGGTATAGGGTATGGACTGCACCAGTTTTGTTTTGTTTTTACAAGACATTTACATTTATATTGTGGAACATGAACGCAGTTTACCAAAGAAACACTTCTAGGAAAATGTGCTTTACAAAACCAAATGTATTTGGATAGAGTTTTGTGGTCAATCCATTACAGTCCTGCAGGGACCTTTAAATGCTTTCGTGGACCCAGTGCAAAGGTGTCGTGCCCTCCCCGCCTCCTGCATATTGTTCATTAACTTTTATCTTAAAAGAAAACGCTATTCCGCTACAGTTCTACGGGTTTCTTATTTACAGCGTTCGATGTGCATTAAAACTGATCCGTTACTTTCATTCTACTGGTCAGTACGAATCCGGCAATACCTAATATGTATAGTTTTTCCTGCGTTTTCATAGTGATAAACTAATTAGAAAGTTGCCCTTTTTTTTTTTTTTTTTTCCTTGTCAAATCTTGACCCCTATAACTTTTTGGTATTTATGTGTACAGAGCTGTATGGGGACTCATTTTTTGCGGGACGATCTGAAGTTTTTATTGATACCATTCTGGGGTGTTATGACTTTTTGATCACTTTTTATTTAATTTTTTTTAGAAAAAAAAGCGACAAAAAACGGCAAATCGCCATTTGGACGCTTTTTTCCGCCACACAATTCGCCGTATTGGAATTTTTTTTTTATATTTTAAAAGTACGGGCGTTTTCGGTCACGGTGATACCATGATGTCTATATTTATTGTTATTTAGGTATTTATTTTTTACTTATACGGAAAGGGGGGTGATTTGAACTTTTACATCTTTTTTATTTTTATATATTTTTTAACATTTTTTTAAATTTTTTTGTACTATTAGAAAGCTCAAATATGGGCTTATATATTGTGGCTTTTTTTTTTTTTCTTTATGAGCAATTCTGGGTTTTATAGACTCAGAAAGTCATGAATTGCTCATTTCTTATCCTGGCCTGCCATCTAGTGGCCAGAATAAGAATTGCACTTTGAAAACTGTAATCCTCACCAGCGAGGATTACAGTTTTCATATGGTGTACAGACACCCCGATTGGCCACACGGGGTGTCTGTACACACCCGGAAGCGAACGCTTCCGGGTTTAGACGCAACTAGATGCCGTGATCACGTGTGATCACGGCATCTAGTCAACCCGGAGACGCCGCCGATGGAGTAGGTAGCGGCAAGTCTCTGCTGTTAGAAACAGCAGAGACTTGCCGGCCATGACGCCCGCCGCACCCGCGAGCGGGCGCCATGTGCCAGGGCATCTGTCAGCAGATTTGTAACCATGAAACTGGCTCATATGTGCCCACATTGCTGAGAAATATGATGTTTTAAAGGGGTTCTCCAAGTTAAATTTATTGATGACCTTTCCTCAGGATAGGTCATCAATATCAGATCAGCGGGGGTCCGACACCCCGCACCCCCACCGATCAGCTGTTTGAAGAGGGGCCATGATCCGTACCAGCGCTGCCTCCTTTTCACTGTTTACATCCTTGCCATAACAGGGTTAGCGTTTAGTACGTGTAATTACACCTAACCGCCCCATTCATTTCAATGGGAAGGCCCGTTCCCATACAAGTCTATGGTAGCGATCCTTCCCATAGAAAAGAATGGAGTGGTTAGGTGTAATTACACCTACTCACCGCTACCCATGTTACGGCTAGCGTGTAAACGATGAAGAGGAGGCAGCGCTGGTACTGATCGCGGCCCCTCTTCAAACAGCTGATCAGCGGGGGTCCCGGGTGTCACACCCCTGCCGATCAGATATTGATAACCTATCCTGAGGATAGGTCATCAATAAATTTAACTTGGAGAACCCCTTTAATACAGTATATGCAGATAAGTCTCTAGGAGCAATGGGGGCGTCACCATTGCTCCTAGAGGCTTAGCTCTCTCTGCAACTGCTGCGTCCTCTGCACTTACATTGACAGGGCCAAGCGTGATGCCGTTAACACTGCCTGGTCCTGTCAATTAAAGTGGAGAGAATGTGATCATTGTAGAGAGAGCAGAGCCTCCAGGTCAGGGGCCAGCAACCTGCGGCACTCCAGCTGTTGTCAATCTACAATTCCCAGCATGCTCCATTAATTTCTATGAAAGTTCTGAGAAGAGTAGAGAAAGTATGCATGCTGGCAGTTGGAGTGCTGGAAGTTGCCTAACCCTGCTCTAGGAGTAATGGTAACGCCCCCGTTGCTCCTAGAGGCTCATTTGCATATAATAAAACATCAATTTTTCTCAGTAATGCAGGCACATATGAACATGGGACCAACACAGATGTCTTCAGCTGCCAAGCAACTGGTCAGCCAGTGTCATAGGTACAAGTCTGCTGACAGATATCCTTTAATAGATTTTTTTGAAATTTTTTTTTTTAATTTCCCAAAAAGTTTACAGCGGCACACCAGGCATCCCCAGGTATATTTTTACTGATATAGGTGTACGCTACATCGCACTTGGCGGGAAATTTATTATTACTGTGGACCAGTTTCAGAAATTTGGAGCAAGTGCGCACAGCAACTCCAGTCTAAAAACTGACCGCAAATACACCTACAATGGTAAATCCCCCCCTTCCCATGTGTCCAAAACCAGGGGAATATAGATAAGGCTACTTTCACACTTGATGTAGCAGGATCCAGCAGGCTGTTCCGGCGGGGGAACAGTCTGCCGGATCCATGCTAACGCTAGCCCACCATGCCGCCAGAAGTCCGCCCCGGCCCTATTCACTATAATGACGGTGGGCTGGAGGTCCGGCCGTAGCATAGCAAACAAGCCAAGAGGCAGCCGGACAAAAACCGCAGCGTGCTGTAGTTTTTGTCTGGCCGCCTCTCGGCACGGCATTATAGTGAATGGGGCCGGAGCAGACTTCCGACAGCACGGTGGGCTAGCATTAGCATGGATCCGGCAGACTGTTCCCCCGCCGGAACATCCTGCTGGATCCTGCTACATCAAGTGTGAAAGTATCCTAATTAACCGTGATTGCCAAGTAAGAAGAGATCCGTCATATCGGACTGCACAGTGTGGAATCTTTCAGAGGTCATTATAGAAGAGATCCCATTGATGTCTTTGGTGATAAAGATGCAGATTTCCATCCTGAGGCATTATGTATATAACCTTTATGGTATGGAATAAAATCGGTTCTTTGCAGCCTGCTTATGGAGATCTTTACTGTATGTAACATCAGATTTACCACATTAAACAGACTCCACTTCACTTTCGTGTCTGCCTCTAGAAGAAGCTGATGACTTATCCCTGGTTATAGCTGATGGTAGAAGGTGGCTGCTTCATATTTTACATACTCTGCTAGATGATGCGGAAATGGTATCTTCAGGCCGATGGTGGAAATGACAACCACTGCATCTCCAGACAGACGTCTATGCAAAGGAAAGTTTTTCTGCTGTGGTTTTATCTCTGGTGACGTCAATCTTCACTCGTTTGTGAATGAAATTCCATATTCCCTTTCGATTTGCCTCCTGTACAGAATACAGACTGCTGTAACTGCGCCTGTATTCTGCTGGCGGCCACATATAGGAACATGGGAACATTAGCTGCCCTGTTTTATTATCAGATCACTCCTGCCTATAAATCACAATGATTCTGGTAATAGACGTATAATAGGGAATGCTTTCTAGGCAGTTGTGCAATATAGATGTGACCTTGTGGCTACTTTGTAGCACTGTGTGTCCTATATACACATTTCTTATATTCCGCCCTCCGTCCTGTGCTGTGGCGTTAGGTCAGCCCCAGCGACACACGTGGTGTCTTGTAAATGAATGAGTCATTGCACGACATGTCAGTGCAGGATCACATTAGTTTTTAGTGCCTGAGTAGTGAATTCTTGACTCGTGTCCACACCCAACTTCTCGTTTCACTTTTTCATGCCTTTTTTGTCCAAGATTTGAATAGTTATCAGTAATGATCACTGCAATTTAACCATAGGGTCTTTTTATCCACACACTGAAGTATGAATTACCAAAGAAACACTTCCAAAAATACAAGACCCTCTCAAATCACAGCATGGATTTAGTAAGTAGATTTTCCATTCAGGAGTTAGGGACAGCTGATTGACAATCCCCGCGAAAACCATCACGTTACCCATACTGGTAGCTACTCAACTTTCCAAGGAATGCATTCTAATCAGTCTGAATACAATTTACCCCATAATGTCTTTTTATCTGAAGTAAGATTGTCCAAAAATAGAAGACTCTCTCATATCACAGCATGGATTTAGTAAGTAGATTTTCCATTCAGGAGTTAGGGACAGCTGATTGGCAATGTCCACAAAAGCCATCATGTTACCCATATTGGTAGCTACCCAACTTTACAAGAAATGCATTCTTATGGGTCTAAATACAATTTACCCCATAGGGTCTTTTTTATCTGAAGTAAGAGTGTCCAAAAATACAAGACCCTCTTATATCACAACATGGATTTAGTAAGTAGATTTTCCATTCAGGAGTCAGGGACAGCTGAGTGACAATCTCCACAAAAGCTATCATGTTACCCATATTGGTAGCAACTTTCCAAGAAATGCATTCTTATTGGTCTAAATACTTGGGTAGGGAACATTCATTATTGATGACCTGACTCCACCATGACTGCGAGGATGGCACAGGAAGTGACAGATACATCTAGCTGGCTGCTGATTGGCTGCTCACATATACTTCCTGGTAGAGTAGTAGAGAACATATCAGGAGCCTGGAGGAGCTCATTTGTATTATAGGCATACTTGCTTGAGGGCATGTTGATATAGGCAGTCCTGTTTGGATGATATTATTGTATTAGCACTAGGGTTTGGCCTAATGTATCCTCATGGACACAACAGTGTGAAATAGCTACATGGAAGTACCACTGTGTAGGTATTACATGACCCTAGGGTGGTCAAGTTATAACTAGGGTTAGTTTTGGGTGGTTGGTAGAGATGAACAAATTTCTTGCAATTAGTTTTGCTTCAGATCGATTAGGTCATCACATTAGTTTTGGGCTGAATAAATTTGACCCGAATTGAATGTGCCCCAATTATCCTCAAAAGCTGTGTATAACACTCGGGGGTCTCCTAGGATTGTATCCAACCCCTTTCAAGCTCTTTAATGCTAAGATGGCATTAGTATTGTCAGAGTGACAGCAACATATATGGCTAGGGGTGAACGAATGGTAGCCGGTGGTAGCAAACAGCCTGTTATGCTTTTTAAAATTCAAAAAAGGTCCAAAAATTATTCCTTTTTGGGAGTAGAAACAGGGTTGGTGTTATTTGAAGAAAATTTATATTGTCCTGGAAAGTCAAAAAGCAATAGCATTTGACAAAAACGATCTAATTATCCCTTTTTTGGGAGTAGTTTCAGATTTTTTATACTGTGAAGGTTCAGGTTCCCAGAGGCAGCATTATAGTAATGAATAAGGTTTTTGCCGTCAGCAAAATACGGATAAAAGCCGTGGGCATCAGCATTTTCCCTTCCGCAGGTCCCTCAAATGCTTATTCTTGTCTGCAAAATGGACATGTTCTATTTTTTTGGCAGGGCTGTGGAACGGACATGTGGATGTGGACAGCACAGGGTGTGATATCCGCATCTTTTGTGGCCCTATTGAAATGAATGGGTCCGCATCTGATCTGCAAAAAATGTGTATTGGATGTGGACCAAAAGTACGGTTGTGTAAGGAGATATGTAGGGTATGTAAGGGTCGTAGTAGTAGCAGGAGCAGCAGCACAGTATGGAACATGATGGACAAAGCAGGAGACGTATGACTGTGAAGGGTTAGTGAGCTGATACACTTTAATAAAAAAAAATTGAGTACTACAGCTTTAAATATTGCTGTAGCAGTGTAGCACTCACTGCAAATGGCTAGCAACCTCCCTTCAATGACACACTCACTACACTGACCCTGTCCTGTCCCTGGCTAAAACCTCTCTCTGTCAGTTAAGGCTAGTTTCACACTTGTTACATCTGGCAGGCTGTTTCAGCAGGAAGCTTGAAGCTACAGTGTTGCTGCCCAGCACTATTAAAGGGTTATTCACATTTTAGACAATGGGGGCATATCGCTAGGATATGCCCCCATTGTCTTATAGGTGCGGGTCCCAGCGGTGGGACCCGCACCTATATCCAGAATGGAGCCCCCGAACTGAATGAGGGCGCACTGCGCATGCGCAGCCGCCCTCCATTCATTTCTATGGGGCTGCCGAAAATAGCCGAGCGCTGGCTCGGCTACTTCCGTCGGCTCCATAGAAATGAATGGGAGCGCACCGCGGCCCGGCTCCCATTCATTTCTATGAGCGGCGCGGGGAGCTGCGCCTGGTGGTGGCCGGACCCCCGGAAACCTGGGGTCCTCCAGGCGCAGCGCTCCCCGCTCCGTTCTGGATATAGTTGCGGGTCCCAGCGGTGGGACCCACACCTATAAGACAATGGGGGCATAACCTAGCGATATGCCCCCATTGTCTAAGATGAGAATACCCCTTTAACTATAATGGGGGCCAGCAGAGATCTGGACTAAAACCACTATGCGCATTTCAGTCATTATTCTGCTAGTTTCTGGCGTAAATAATGATAAATGTGCTGGGGTAGATATTCCCACACCATTTTTGAAAACCAGCTGAGGGCGGTGTAAAAATGACGATTGCAACAAAAAAAAAGTTTAAAAAGTTGCAAAACTTTGTTTTACGAATTTCTAACAACAATTAGGGGGAATGATCGGAAACATGTGCACGTCCATCGGAAACATGTGCACGTCCTTCCTTTTTAGTTCTCATTCATTTTGGATCCACTTCTTGCTTTGGCTCCAAAAACTCCATCAAAAACCGTGGTGGTGTTTTTCCAAATCACCCATAATGGCTATCAGGGGCAGACTGGGAATTTAAAGTGGCCCTGAAAGATGACTGAAAGTGGCCTTATGTTATAGGCAGGTCCAAATTGACAGAAAGCAGGACCAACAAAAGTAGGTGGGGCAACACAAGTAGGCGGGGCCAGCACTACCATAGTACAACCCCTGCAGAACTACATATCACAGTGCATCCCAACAGTGCAAAATACCTCCCCAGAAGCTGCCCCACAGTGGTCAGGGAGACATCTGTGGCTGCCGACCAGGTAGATAAGTAGTTGACACTCCCAGCATTAATTAACTCTGGGAGCGTTAGTTCATGACTTACCTGATAGGCGGCCATGAGGGGGACTCAGGTGGGACCCTGGGCATCAGCCCAATGCACCTGGCCTGAGCAAGCATGTTATTTCATGGAAAGGGGATAAGTGGCACGGTTAGCTATAGGAGCGAGGTCCCCTGGGGCAGAAGGATTTCGGTTACAGCTCCATAGAAAACAAAGTTCACTTATCCAACCAGTTTCCTTTACGTAAGAGGATTTCTAGATACAGATAATGTTTTTTTTTCTAGACGTCGCAATGCATGCTGGGAAATGGTGCTGATATGGCTGACATGTCTGTGGATGAGCTGCGGACAGCTGCTATCTGTATGGGAGACACAGTCTGAGCCTCACGTAATACATATATATATATATATATATATAGCATATCTAACCGGCTTTTCATAGTCAAGTAGGAATCATTGACATTTGTGTTTCTTTTGAGCAACTGCTTAAATAACAATTGCGGCAATCAGTCCCATGAGCCCTGGGATTAGGATGGGGTGGATTCAGTTGGTACAGTATTTGAGTAGTGGGAGGAATCCAACCCAAATGGAGAACATACAAAAGTCCTTGCAGATGTTTCCTGTACTCAGATCTAAACTGATCTATCTGCACACATATGGTACATTTTCTTATGAGGAAATGTCCTTTAAGCAATTTCCCAATCCACTCAGCACGGTCTCCTTTATTGTGCAGTGGCTCGGTAGCTTCCATTGTATATTAGGCTGAACCTGCCAACTCCTCACAGATGTGCCAGCCTGCTCCCTGCCCGCGACGTGTCACCATTCCTGGGTGTACAGTAAGTCACACCTTACATTCCCAGCATGCACCACTTCACTCTTTATGACAACAGACTTGGGTGGCCGCAGTCATCCTGCTGGTATCAATTCCCCCCTGTAATTGTTTGCTTTCCCCGCAGCGTCGCCGTCCCCCAGAGCCGGGCTAGCAATTCTCCCGTCGATGACTCTTCTGCTATTTTTACTTCGTCTCTTTTTGTGTCTATGTTTCCTTCCCTGATTTTTACTGGAAAACATCTGTCTGCTTTCACTAAACTCTTGGCACTTTCCGTCTCTGAGCTGAGACAATATGAGAACTACGCCCTGGATCGACTCCCGTCTTAAGGCCCTTTTACACGGGCCGATAAATCTCCCTGAACGAGCGCCGATCAGCGACATCGGCGCTCGTTCAGGGAGCCTTTACACGGCCCGATGAATCGAGCGCCGGGCCGCACGAGTGATCGCTGTATCGCTCGTGCGGACTGGAAGCTCCATGCTGTCAGGCGCACATCGCCTGTTTACACAGGGCGATGTGCGCCCGACAGATCGGATCTTTTGGTTTTTACAAAAGATCCAATCAGCCGACGAACGAGCGTTTTGCCTCGTTCGTCGGCTGATTAGGGCCACTTTTACACGGGCCGATTATCGGCCCTAGCGTTCCTAGGAACGC
This sequence comes from Rhinella marina, assembly GCA_900303285.1. Taxonomy (NCBI): domain Eukaryota; kingdom Metazoa; phylum Chordata; class Amphibia; order Anura; family Bufonidae; genus Rhinella; species Rhinella marina. Next base: position 25,179 of record ONZH01010051.1, on the reverse strand, counting down.
TTTTTCGGCCGATAATCGGCCCGTGTAAAAGGACCTTTACTGTAATAGACATGCACACATACAATAATGACAATAGTAGAGGGCAGTAAGCACTGAGACCTGTCATCTTGCGCCTGCACTGTGTCTCCCCGGTCCTCGGCGCTTGCGCAGTGGATTTTCTGCTGCTCTCCAAGCAGAACTAAGACTTGGAGACACAGCAAAGGCATGAGACAACAGGTCTTGGAGTGTGCTAAGTGGGAAACTGCGCAGCTTGGAGAGCAGCCGAAGATGGGACTAGGGCTGCAGCTATGGATTATTTTATTAATGATGAATCCAACGATTAATTGTGTACTCTAATAAGAAAAAACTAATTAAAAGAACGTTTTCTATAAAAACTCATCAGCCCACTGTGCCATCAGCTCCCTCTCCCTTGTGTCATCGGTTCCCCCTCCAGTGCCATTAGTTCCTCCCCCAGTGCAATCAGTTCCCCTTCCAATTCCACCAGCTCCTTCCAATGCCACCAGCTCGCCCCCAGTGTCATCAGCTTCCCCCAGTGTGATGAACTCCCCCCCCCCCCCAGTACCACCTGCTGCTCCCACTCCCCCTCCTAGTCATCAATGCCCAGCCACAGTGCCAGTGAACTAAAATACTGACCTTTCCTGTAGGGGTGCTGCTGACACTCCAGAGATTTTCCATCCTCTTTAGGCGTTGCACTGGGACCTGAGGTCACACAGCGTCAGGTCATAGTGCGCCCTTACGTGCACTGTGTCCTGACGAGATGCGTACGTCAGAACCCAGTGCGGGCAGGCAGGTGACCATGGAGCATAATAGCAAGCTCTTCACTCGCGCTCCGTGGTCACATGGCACAAACGAATCATTGATGCAAAAAATTTGCACCAAGGATTTTTTTGTGTCGAGTTAATTGATTAATTTGAGTAATCGTTTCAGGCCTAGATGGGACACATGCGCAGGCGTAAGAAGACTGGGCTAGACAAGAAGTCTAGACCTGTCAATCCAGGGGAAGGGGAGAGAGACTAAAGCTCAAAGGATGTAACAATCTGGTGCCCTGAAGGCTCTTATCCAACTGATAAGAATACAGTGGATTAGTTAAATGAGTGTTTATGAGGTCAGGAGATCAGAGATAAGGCTAGGTATGAGCCGTCAGCTGATGGGAGTAAACAGAAAGATATTTAACCCCTGTATCTCGAAAAACTTTAAAAAATTTTTCATAAAAAAACACTGATTGCAAAAAAATAATTTTATCCAAAAATCAGTAGAACACAACAACACACTATCCAGTCAGTGCTACCATTGTGAGACAGTGCAGTACACACTCCCCTCTGTACCCTTACTGCAGACTGCCAGCAATTCATTCATAACTTCTAGTAGAAATAATAAAGGAATGGCACAACATAGAGACATAAGAATAGAGGCATGTTTATTATTGCCACAAGTAAAGCACTGAAGATGTTACACAACCATGTGGAGTGCCAGATTTCTGTTACCGCCCTATGAGGCAGGTGGGAGAAAAAACTTCAGTCGAATGACTGCTCTGCCGACATGTCAAGTACAAGGTTGGCTTAAAGAGGTAAGTGGCTGTCACCTCTCCTGATATGTCTGTTTTATTAAAAAGTTATTTTCTCCATGTCATTGGAGCATCTTTTCTTATAACTTTATTGTAGCTCTATTATTCCTACTAGAAGAAGAAGAAGTTTATGAATGAGTTATAACTAGGTGTTATAATATATAAATATATGAAGTTATAATATGAAATTAGTGGAATGCTCCATAATAATTATAAGAAGCTCCAGAATTGTTATTGTGTGTAGTTACTAAATCAGACATGTCAGGAAAGGTGCAGGTCCTCTTTAAAGGGGTTCTCCGCATCAGCCAATCCCAAATGGTCTCTCGACAATAAGCAGATCACAATGTGTACCCTTTTTATTGGGACTCCCAGCAATCTGAAATCTGGCAGTAATTTAATTTTCCTGCAGCGCCACCACAGGGGAAATAAAGCATTACATTCCAATGCATAGGTAAGACAGGACGGGTCCAGAAAAAGAGAAGCTTTTTGTAAGAGATGCCTGCCCTGGCAAAGAGATGAGGATCCTAAACAGAGGATCCCCCTCTATGAACGTAGAACTCCCAAATAGGGTGTATGAAATGGGTATTCAAACTGGAAAAGCTCTTTAAGCCTTGTTCAGAGCAGCGGTGCTGCAGCATGCCTCACGTACCACAGTGTGATGTCACCAGACCTCTACTATCAAGTGTCCCTTTGATCTCCACACCTGGCCACATCTGTTGTCCATAAGTATGAGCTCCTGCAGGGCTGGAGCTGGGGGGTGGGGGGATACTTTCGTAAAAGCCTCTGCATCTCCCCCCCACTCAGTCACCCCTGCTTATCTTGGACATGATACATTTAGGTGGCATTCCCCTTTAAATACATGTACATGCTTATCTGGAAATGTGTTTGTCAACTTGAAGAGGATAACGGGTGAAGCAGTTACCCCAATGTATTTATGGTCTGGAGGAACCAACCAGTGAATTTGGTGGAACTTTACTAAATAGGCAAAATAAGTTCCCGATCCATGTAAAGTTATGACATTAAGACATTTATTATGAATCAAGTCACCATTTTGGAGGGTTATATTCTAAGATTTAGCGGCGAGGCATAGCAAGGCTGCTTGATTGACTCCAACATGGCCAGTGTTCCATTGTTGTCTGTCCCTGACTTTTGAGCGCCCTGTTGACTAAAAGATTCAATAAAGCATTGTGATAATATTTGACCATATTCATGACCATAGTGTGGATATATATTAGTTGGGCACTCTATGGTGGCATTATTTGTGTCCTGTAAGGAGTCTTTATTTGGGCACTGCATGGTAGTATTATTGGGCGCTCTATAGCAGTATTATTTTACCTGCTATATGAAGGTTTGATTGTGACACTATATTCTGTTATTGTAGGGCGCTGTATTGTGGTATTAGTTCTGTACTCTATGGAGGTATAAATTGGACACTATATGGCAGTATTATTTTATTTGCTCTATGAAGGTATTATTCTGACACTGTAGTTTATCAATCTACTGAGCTCCTCCTGCTCTAGAACATGCTGCCAGCAGATCGCACTGCATTTTGTGGTGACAGGTCCTCTTTAAATGTCAACAGTTAAATACAAGTGATCCCTCAGGATACAATATTTTCCACATACACTTTTCCGACCCATCGTAAGTTAAAACCAGACTCAACATACAATGTCTCAGACCCAACCAGTCAAGGTCACTTCTCTGGTAAAATAGCTGTATGTTACTAGTTACCAGCTATTCCTGACTGTTATATGTAAGGACTTGTCTTATCTGTCTTAGTTATCTGCTTATTTTTCTTAAATCTTCATTTTATCTTATCTTGGATGACATTTTGGGGCTTTGGAACCATTGTACTCAACTTACAATGGTTTCAACATACAATGGTCGTCCTGGAACCAATTAAAGGGAACCTGTCACGTCAGAAACACATATAAAACGGAGAGCATTACCTTATAGTAGCCCCCAGTTTGTTCCTAATCATGGGTTTGATGTGTTATACTGAGGCTCAGTAGGTGAAAAACACGATCTTTTAAGCGCCATCAGCGCTATCTTTCAGGTCCCTTTCAAGTCAAGGGGGCAGTGGCTTCCTTGCTTGAAGTCAAGGTAAGCACGCCCCCTCACTTGTGATTGACAGGATGCAGCGCTCCCATGTCCTCGCCGCGCGGCTTCAGCGGCGCACTGCGCATGCGCCAGCCAGTGCGAGCGGGAGCGCTTGCTATTCTTTTAGCTTCCTGCTGCGCTGAAGCCGGGCGCATTACTTTTCACATACAGCGGATGCTGCATATATCGTTAGCGCATACCCTGCGATCCTAACAGCACTAATAATATTCATCCTTCATCTCCAGCGACATTTGTCTGAAGAAGGCTCTTGATTTGAGCCGAAACGTCACATTGAGTGATTTTGTCGCAAAGCAAAAATATAAAATAAAAATACTAACCTGATAACAACTAACAAAGTTCGGAGTTTTCATTATATATGCATTTGGGGTGGGAACCCTACTCCGAACAATACAAGTAGCACTCGTCCAGTCATTCAATCATCTACGAAGCCGGGCGGGCAGCGGGACATGGGAGCGCGCCTTACTGCATCCTGTCAATCACAAGAGAGGGGGCGTGCTTACCTTCACTTCAAGCAAGGAAGCCACTGCCCCCTTGACTTGAAAGGGACCTGAAAGACAGCGCTGATGGCGCTTAAAAGATTGTGTTTTTCACCTATTGAGCCTCAGTATAACACATCAAACCCATGATTAGGAACAGACTGGGGGCTACTATAAGGTAATGCTCTTGGTTTTATATGTGTTTCAGACATGACAGGTTCCCTTTAATACTGGAACTTGAGGGACCACTGTACATATTTACCAATGTTTTTACTGGTAAAATAGGGACATCTCGGGCTCTGGTCTGTTCTAAGGGGCAGAAATGAATATAGTTGTGTTTGCATTTATCACCATGTCTCTCTTTTTATGTGGTGCAGCATCGCAGAATCTGCAGAGTATCTAAGGGCACCTTCACACACGGCAGATTTTGTGGTAGAAATTTGGTTACATTGCACACCACTCTGTTACGTGGGACAGATACTTTGTGATTTAGTTGCTTTGCAACATTGATACAACGGGTAGACTGCAAAATAAACTCCATTAGTAAATGGTCACCTATACAAGTATGTAAACACTGGCAATAAGTGGCCCCACTCATCATTGTGGCTGAGAGCTCTCCCTTAGAACCGCGATACAGGGCTATCGTCCCAACAGTTTTTAACTTCATTCTTTTTGTGTACATACAATTTTTAGTTATTTTGTGTTTTTACTGTTCTGTAAAGCAGTGACTTGTTTCCTGGCTTGGTTTGTAGAAGCAGCACCACCAGACCACTCTTCCATCTCATGTCTGCTTCTGACTGCCATGTGTTTTCAGTTCTCTCACAACTTAGTTAAAGGGGTTCTCCAGGAAGGGCCACCCACAACCTGTCCTAGAATGTCAGCAGGACTGGTTGCCCCCACTTGCAGAGCTGCCTGAGGGGGTGAGGCCTCACTACACACCATCCATTACAGAATACAGAATTCTGTATATTCTAATGCAGTGCTGCCACCTGCAGGCCAGCCTAGGAATATACTAGTAATCAGCCTGGAAGCCTTGTACAGACTCAGGCCTATTACTAGGATGGATCGCCTTCCCCGATCTCAGCCAGCGGAAGGTGGCCTGGGCTGGTAAGCGCATGGCTTCCGGTTATAGCGCTCTCAGATGCCGTGGACACATCCAGCTCAGACATCATGTTTCCTTTAAAAGAAGTATGATATATAAGACATTCTACTGATTGGAACTATTGCTGTTCTTCTTAAAGGGAACCTGTCTTCTCCGAAACACCCCCTGAACTAGAGTAAGTGTTGTATAGTGTAAATGATGCTGAATCTGAATATGTAAGTTTTATTTTCATACTCACTTCCATTCTGACGCTGTGCTCCCACAAACCAGCAGTAAAATGCATTGAGAGGACTCTTCTTTGGGTCCTCTCCATTATGTGAGTGAGCACTGGAGTCCGCTCAGTGCATTTTACTGCAGGTTTGTGGGAGCACAGCGTCGGAATGGAAGCGAGTATGAAGATAAAACTTACATATTCGGATTCAGCATCACTTACACTATACACCGATTACTCTAGTTCAGGGGGTGTTTCGGAGCTGACAGGTTCCCTTTAAGCATCTGCGGTTATTATGTAATGTCTTGCAGCTGCTTATCTTCTTCACATGTTTATTCTTCCTCATATATGTAAGCAACTTACACAACCAGAGAAACAGGGTCGGACTGGGGTGTCTAGGGCCCACCAGTAAAATTCCCTCTGGGGGCCCACTGTAAAGCTCACTCTGGGGGCCCACATGCATATGCTACCTGCCCACACTATCCAGTCTTTTATATGGACATAGGCAATGTACTGCATAGCATCTTAGGCAGCCTATTTATAGGTCAGTCTACTGTGCCATGTGTCACTTGTGGGGGACTAGAGGCCTACCTAGCTCAGGGGCCCACCAGGGGATTCACCTGTTCTCCTGTGGGCCAGTCCGAGCCTGCAGAGAAAGGACTGACTGTAGCAACCAACCAAATCCAAGCTTTCATTTTTTTTACTGCAGCTGGTAGATAAAAGAACTTCTCTGATTGGCTGATGTGGTCAACACCTGTACTTCTGGTTATTAATGGGATTTATCATCATCCAATCAGGGGAAGTTTTATTTTCACCACTACTCTGAAAGGTTAAATCTGATTCGCAGCCATGAGCAACTAGAAGACACCTCTTTGCATCACTATTTGTCAGTAATGGCACCGATATCATCTCCACGGTTTCACGGAGTCAGACTTTCTTATTATTCGGCATCCATAACGTCTTGTAAACATTATTTAATTCCCTGGAAATACATAAATTTAATTTTCTGTGGCAAGAAAGGATCCCTACGCTTTCACTCACTGGGGAAGTTACAGCTACCAACATTGTAACTGGTAAATTTGGGGCATGTAAGCCCCGCCCCTGGAATGGCAAAACCCATATAGGACCGCCTATTTACGGTGGGACTTCTTTTAGCCCCGCCCATTTTTGGTCTGGGGCAGCCCAAATTTGACCAGATTGCCTCTGAAAATTAGGGACAGGCCCTGCAAATTAGGAGCTAAAGGCTTTGCTGTCCTCTAAGACCTCTTTCACATGAACGTTTTGTTTTGTGGTCCGCAAATTGCGGATCCGCAAAAAAAACGGATGTCGTCCGTATGGCATTCGTTTTTTTTTTGCAGATCCATTATAACAATGCCTATCCTTGTCTGTTTTGCGGACAAGAATAGGACATGTTCAGTTTTTTTTACGGGGCTACGGAACGGGCATACGGATGCAGACAGCACACAGTGTGCTCTCAGTATTATTTGCGGACCCATAGAAATGAATGGGTCCGCATTTTTCATGTGAAAAATGTGGATCGGAGCCCGCAAAAAATACTGTCGTGTGAAAGAGGCCTAAGACTGTATCACACTTGATCAGCTTAGATACACTAGATGATCATATATCACACATGGTAGGCTTAAATGAATCAGCTCAGCAGGCAGTATCACACATGATTAGAGATACCATCAGACAGTATCACACACGATAGGGATTAGATACATTGGCTCATCAGACAGTATCACACATGATCGGCTTAGACACATTGACTCAGACAGTATCACACATGATAGGGTTAAATACATTGGCTCATCAGACAGTATCACACATAATAGGGTTAGATACTTTGGCTCATCAGACAGTATCACACATGATGGGCTTAGATACATTGGCTCATCAGACAGTATCACACATGATAGGGTTAGATACATTGGCTCATCAGACAGTATGACACATGATAGGGTTAGATACTTAGGCTCATCAGACAGTATGACACATGATGGGCTTAGATACATTGGCTCATCAGACAGTATCCTACATGATAGGCTTAGATACATTGGCTCATCAGACAGTATCACACATGATAGGCTTAGATACATTGGCTCATCAGACAGTATCACATACATGATAGGCTTAGATACATTGGCTCATCAGACAGTATCACACATGATAGGCTTAGATACATTGGCTCATCAGACAGTATCACACATGACAGGGTTAGATACATTGGCTCATCAGACAGTATCACACATGATAGGCTTAGATACATCAGTTCTGCAGTATAATGTGCTATAGTTCATTAACATTACATGATGAGGAGAGTAGTGGTTGAACGTTCCTCTAGCAATACATTACTGTTCCCACACCACGCGTTTTGTGCCAGGACGGGTTAATCTACAGTCTGCGTCTGTGTATAATCCAGAAAGTAAACACGTAAGTGGCCTCAGCCACCAGTCAGACTTGCAGCATATGAAGCATGTTCAGTCTTGGCAGCAGTTCAGGGTGATCCCTGTTCACATGGGTTTACTCTGATCAAGCAGCGGCCATGGTGTCCTGCTGGGGTGAGGGATCCCACCTGCTGGGGATGGCGATTATGTAAGTCCTGTGTATACGTTTTGCTGATACTTACTGTCTACTGTAGCAGGAACAAGCTGTAATGGTCACATATGGTGCATAGAAAAACACCCGAGATTACAGAGCAGCTCCATTCAGAAGTAAAATTCCTGGATGTTCAGAGTCACAGGAGCAGCAGTAAATAGAACTTACATGTTGTTTACTTACTTATATAGCGCTCACATATTTTGCAACAGATATTATCATGATTTGCAGTGGAACTGAGAATCCTTCCCTATTAGTATGTCTTTGGAGAGTGGGAGGAAACCGGAGAAGTCAGAGGAAACGCACACAAACTCTATGCAGATGTTGTACATACCGTAGGGGACAGTATTATAGTAGTTATATTCTTGTACATAGGAGGCAGTATTATAGTAGTTATATTCTTGTACATAGGAGCAGTATTATAGTAGTTATATTCTTGTACATAGGGGGCAGTATTATAGTAGTTATATTCTTGTACATAGGGGGCAGTATTATACTAATACAGTAACAAATGCCAGCTTTTGCTCGGACCTTCGGGGCACGGATAGTGCAGGACTGCACTCTCTCAGCAACAAATACGAACGACCTCCAGCCACCGGTGTTGGTAAAATCCATGCAGTTTATTTCTTCTGCATTAAAAAGCAGTTACAAAAATGGTAAGTACAGACAGGCCTTATATCACTCTTAGAGTGATGTAAGGCCTGTCTGTACTTACCATTTTTGTAACTGCTTTTTAACGGAGAAGAAATAAACTGCATGGATTTTACCAACACCGGTGGCTTGAGGTCATTCGTATTTGTTGCAGTATTATAGTAGTTATATTCTTGTACATAGGAGGCAGTATTATAGTAGTTATATTCCTGTACATAGGAGCAGTATTATAGTAGTTATATTCTTGTACATAGGAGCAGTATTATGGTAGTTATATTCTTGTACATAGGAGGCAGTATTATAGTAGTTATATTCTTGTACATAGGAGGCAGTATTATAGTAGTTATATTCTTGTACATAGGAGGCAGTATTATAGTAGTTATATTCCTGTACATAGGAGCAGTATTATAGTAGTTATATTCTTGTACATAGGAGCAGTATTATAGTAGTTATATTCTTGTACATAGGGGTGGTATTATAGTAGTTATGTTCATGTACATAGGAGGCAGTATTATAGTAGTTATATTCTTGTACATAGGAGCAGTATTATAGTAGTTATATTCTTGTACATAGGAGCAGTATTATAGTAGTTATATTCTTGTACATAGGAGGCAGTATTATAGTAGTTATATTCTTGTACATAGGAGCAGTATTATAGTAGTTATATTCTTGTACATAGCAGGCAGTATTATAGTAGTTATATTCTTGTACTTAGGAGCAGTATTATAGTAGTTATATTCTTGTACATAGCAGGCAGTATTATAGTAGTTATATTCTTGTACATAGGAGCAGTATTATAGTAGTTATATTTTTGTACATAGGAGTAGTATTATAGTAGTTATATTCTTGTACATATGAGTAGTATTATAGTAGTTATATTCTTGTACATAGGAGCAGTATTATAGTAGTTATATTCTTGTACATAGCAGGCAGTATTATAGTAGTTATATTCTTGTACATAGGAGCAGTATTATAGTAGTTATATTCTTGTACATAGCAGGCAGTATTATAGTAGTTATATTCTTGTACATAGGAGAAGTATTATAGTAGTTATATTCTTGTACATAGGAGCAGTATTATAGTAGTTATATTTTTGTACATAGGAGCAGTATTATAGTAGTTATATTCTTGTACATAGCAGGCAGTATTATAGTAGTTATATTCTTGTACATAGGAGCAGTATTATAGTAGTTATATTCTTGTACATAGGAGCAGTATTATAGTAGTTATATTTTGTACATAGGAGCAGTATTATAGTAGTTATATTCTTGTACATATGAGTAGTATTATAGTAGTTATATTCTTGTACATAGGAGGCATTATTGTACTAGGAAACCAAGATACACTAGCTTCTATAAGGTGCAGATCCGACACAGGATGATGTGGAACTAAAACAAGGCAAGAGCAAAAACAACGGAAGTCCCAGTCACAAAAGTAGAATAAAACTCTTGAGTCTTTAATGGAGCTTTACAACATCTTCACAATACAGACTGACACACAGGAAAACCACATTTACACGTTTCAGACACTTGGCGCGTCATTAGTCATAAGGCATTGCATTATCATTCTAGTAGTGAATTAGGTGCCATTTCTTAGTTTTTGGTGTATTCTCAATGTTTGGTCTCATTTATCAAAAGTTTCTAACAGCAGAACTGTCGTTTTTAACAACCACTGCGGCTTGCCATAGCAGTTTAAAGGGATCCTATCAGCTCACTTATGCTGTCCTCTCTATCAGTGATTGGCAGCTATTTCTGTATACACAGTCATAGAGGGAAGGCTGTCAGTCACTGATAGGACCGCCTCCTGCATATCAAAGCCCAGAATAAGCAGGAATAAAATACAAGTTTTATTAAATCTTTTCCCATAAAACGATATATCAATCAGCTCAGCTCCTCCTGCTCTATAACATGCTACCTATAGCTCAAACATCATGTTCAACATGACAAGTTCCCTTTAAGGCAGAGATCTCAAACTCGTGGCCCTACAGCTGTTGTAAAACTACAACTTCCATCATGCCAGGAAAGCCTACAGCTATTGGGGCATGCTGGGAGTTGTAGTTTTGCAACAGCTGGAGGGCCACGAGTTTGAGATCCCTGCTTTAAGGCAAGGGTCCGATGTATTCATGAGATGTAGGCTCCACCCTCCACTGATTAACAGCTTTCTGCCAGTTGCTGAGCATAGAGAGAAGGCTGTCAAACAGGAGCAGATGTAGGAGGGGGCAGCTTGTATCTCACAAATACATCAGACTTCTCCCGCACAGCACTGGCATCACACTGCAACAAATACACTGTAAGTTCTTCAAAAATAAAAGATATTCACACATAAGGGACGCAGCACATCAGCATCAATATGTTGGCAGGTTCCCTTTAAGCTGAGCTCTGATTGTTTCTATGATCTGTCAGCAGATGTTATCAATGAGATGAATAATCATAGTTTTGGAGATTTATTGAGTTGTGAGATTTGCGGTTCCAGGTTTATGTTGTGATATATGAACCACCACGTCTGGGGTCTTGGTCCATGTAGATATGATCAGTGGAATACCACTTACTGTAATTGACTTTGTTCTAGTTAGACATCATGTTTTATGGTTCTGAACAGACTTCCTCCTTGTTCTATTGCTCACCATTTTCTGAACTCTTCTTGCTGTCAGTAAATGGGACACTTAAAGGGGTTTTGTCACTTCAGCAAATTGCATTTATCATGTAGAGAAAGTTAATACAAGGCACTTACTAATGTATTGTGATTGTCCATATTGCGTCCTTTGGTGGCTTGATTCATTTTTCCATCACATTATACACTGCTCGTTTCCATGGTTACAACCATCCTTCAATCCATCAGAGGTGGCCGTGCTTGCACACTATAGGAAAAAGTATTGTCCTCTCTGGTGGCCAGGACTGTGGGAGCGTGCATAGACTGGTGCTTTTTCCTATAGTGTACAAGCACAGCCACCACCAGGGTGGTCATAACCATGGAAACGAGCAGTGTATAATGTGATGGAAAAATGAATCCAGCCAGCAAAGGAAGCAATATGGAGAATCACAATACATTAGTAAGTGCCTTGTATTAACTTTCTCTACTCGTAAATGCCATTTGCTGAAGAGAGGAAACCCCTTTAAAGCCTAAATGACATATTGGCCTAAGACTCCTCACAGCTTCTACAATGGTATAGGTTTTGACTAGGGCTACACCGAAATTTTATTCAAGGGACATATCACACGAGAAAAGGTCACAGAATCACATTCATTTTCATTAGGCTACAGGACCATATGAACGAGTCCGCATCCGTTCCGCAATTTTGCCGAACCGCTGCGGGCCCATTCATTTCAAGGCGACTGCAATAGATGCGGCAGCACACAGTGTGTTGTCTGCATCCGTTGCTCCGTTCCGTGGCCCCGCAAAAAAAAAAAAAAAACATGTCCTATTCTTGTCCGCAATTGCGGACAAGAATAGGCATTTTCTATGATAGCGACGGCATGTGCAGACCGCAAATTATGAAACGCCCATGGGCTGGTATCCATGTTTTGTGGCCGTGTGAATGTAGCCTAACTTTGAAGCAACATTACATAGTAATAATGAATGGGGTGGCATTGGTTACCCACAGGTTGACCCAACCCCGACATGCAAGAAATCCGACAACTGCGATCTTCGTCATGCGGCCAAAGTCGCTGTGCATCCCTAGCCTATGTTAGTCCCCTGTGAGCTGAGAACTTCAGCACTGGTTTGTTACAATGTAACATTGCAGGTAAAATGTATCCATCTGCAGTCCAGGCTGTTTAGCTCTATCGCGTTTGATAAAAATCCACAAAATTGCAGCCTAGAAGTGATGTTTTTTGTAACTCAGTCTGTAGTCCAGGTCGTGTGGGGGTAGTTATTGTAAAAGCCATGTTTCTTTGTCCCACGCACATTTGTGGACCTCTCTTTTTTTTCCACTGACACCGGCTGTAATGTCGGCCATCAGGGAATTAATGGAATCTGTCGAGCTGTGAGATTATTTTTTTTTCCGTCAGGCGGTGTGAATGTGTGTTTCACCTGCAGCGGTAGTAACATTGTGTCACTGTGTTTCTCTCTAGAAGTTCCATGGGATTGTAGCCGGAGTAAGAGCCGGGAATGCCTCTGTTCGGAATAAACTGTGGGAGGAAGAAACAAGAAGGTAAGTACATTGCTGGAAGACCTCGGCTGGTAGTGTCGGTTCTCGGCAGTCTACATTGCTGGAAGGCTTCTCAGCTTTTCATTTCCTGTACAGGAATGTTATCAAAGGGCAGACTCTAGGACGTGACTGATAACGTAGGACAATAGAGTCATAAATAGCCAGAGGCAACCACCCCCTCGTGCTTAGTAGGAACGTCACTGCTGAGTGACGTCACTGCTGAGGTCATTGGCTGGCCAGCAGTGGTGACGTGCATGCAGGAGTGCACCTAGCCTGAGGCGAAAACTGAAATGGCGCCCCCTATGCCAATTTCTTGACCTAACCCCTTTGCCACAATAAATGCACTCATAGCCCATGGCCCTTCCGCTGCCCCCCTCTTGCCCCTACCTGGTGCTGCCTGAGGCACCCCTGTGCACCCCTGTGTGCATGGGCAGAGATGGAGGCAGGGGTGTTGGAATTGGGACCCTCAATGCCGGAGAATTTCTTGTATGTTTTTTTTTTTTACAGCATGTTTAGCGCGAGTTTTCTAGGTCTTGGACAACTTCTTTAAATTAAGATTCCTGTAAAGCGCTCAAATAATTGGCCAAACAGGAGCCAGATTTAAAGTGCCAGGTGGCGTTCCAGATGGAGTAGTTTTATACAGTGCCCAGAAAAAAAACTTTTTGCATTCAGAGTCCGGATAAGGGCTCATGCACACGACCGTGTGCCGGCCAGGCCCGTATTGCGGCCCGCATACAGAGGGTCCGCAAAATACGGGCTCCGGCAGTTCTGGCACCGCATCAAGGATGCAGACCCATTCACTTGAATGGGTCCACAATCCGGAAGGTCGGTGCGGAACAGACTCTGTAGCGCTTCTGTAGGGTGGTTTTCTGTCCGTGCCTCTGCGCTGCAAAAAAGTTGGACATGCACTACTTTTTTGCGGTGTGGTCCGTCGGATGCGGATCACGGACCCCATTACAGTGAATGGTTCCGCGTTCCACATGCTGCGGCCCCATGGTCAGTGCCCGTGCACTGTGGACCGCTATTTGCGGTTCACAGCACGGGCCTGGCCGACACATGGTTGTGTGCATGAGCCCTAAATCAGAGCAAGTCATAGGATTTCTGAGTCCCGTGACAAAATGTTTCCTTCCTGATGATCAGATTGCTTACTGGTGGTGTACGATAATGAAGGGGTTATAACCAACATCCATAGCGGTGGAGATCAGAATGCTCAATGCTAAAGGGGGTCGTTTACTCGTCGGGGGTCATTACGCCTATATTAAGGGTATTTCTGGAGCAGATTGCAGCGCAAAGGTCAATTACTCAAACACGTATATTTATATAAATTTTTCTTTTTAAAAAACTTTTTCCTTTTTTTTCTACGGCTTTTCCCAACTCATGCCAGGTCTAAAAAAGTGGTTGTGTCGTGGGTGGGGAAGAGGATGGGCAGGTAGGCCCGACTTATTTACCATTTTCTACGCTTGGTTTAGGCGTAGAACATGGTCTAAACGTAAGACAGCTAGGAAGCTGTCTTACACTTAGAAGTGGCGGTAGATCCACTGAAGTTATGCTATAGTCCAGCGCCTCTAAATATAGGGGATATTAATAAATGACCCCCAATGTCTCTGGTGATCTGGGATAGTGAAGGGGATATAACCAACAGATCTAGTGGTGGTGATCAGAATGCTCATTGCTAATGTCTTTGGAGGTCTTGGGTAGTGAAGGAGTTATAACCAACAGATCTAGTGGTGGTGATCAGAATGCTCATTGCTAATGTCTTTGGATGTCTTGGATAGTGAAGGAGTTATAACCAACAGATTTAGTGGTGGTGATCAGAATGCTCATTGCTAATGTCTTTGGAGGTCTGGGATAGAGAAGGGGATATAACCAACAGATCTAGTGGTGGTGATCAGAATGCTCATTGCTAATGTCTTTGGAGGTCTTGGATAGTGAAGGGGATATAACCAACAGATCTAGTGGTGGTGATCAGAATGCTCATTGCTAATGTCTTTGGAGTTCTTGGATAGTGAAGGGGATATAACCAACAGATTAGTGGGTGGTGATCAGAATTGCTCATTGCTAATGTCTTGGAGGTCTTTGGATAGTGATAGGGGGATAATAATCCAACAGATCTAGTGGTGGTGATCAGGAATGCTCCATTGCTAATGTCTTTGGAAGGTCTTGGTAGTGAAGGGATATAACCAACAGATCTAGTGGTGGTGATCAGAATGCTCATTGCTAATGTCTTTGGAGGTCTTGGATAGTGAAGGAGTTATAAACCAGCAGATCTAGTGGTGGTGATCAGGAATGCTCATTTGCGGAGATGTCTTTGGAGGTCTTTGGATAGTGAAGGAGTTATAACCAAAAGATCTAGTGGTGATCAGAATGCTCATTGCTAATGTCTTTGGAGTCTTGGATTAGTGAAGGGGATATAACCAACAGATCTAGTGGTGGTGATCAGAATGTTCATTGCTAATGTCTTTGGAGGTCTTGGATAGTGAAGGGGTTATAACCAACAGCTCTAGTGGTGGTGATCAGAATGCTCATTGCTAATGTCTCTGGTGGTCTGGGATAGTGAGGGGGTTGTAACCAACAGCTCTAGTGGTGGTGATCAGAATGCTCATTGCTCTGGGATAGTGAAGGGGTTGTAACCAACAGCTCTAGTGGTGGTGATCAGATAGCTCATTCCTAATGTCTCTGGAGGTCTGGGATAGTGAAGAGGTTATAACCAGCATTTCTAGTGAAGGGATTAATGCCAACTTTGTTGGTGGACTAAGGAAGCCTAGGGATGCATGCTAACATTCCTTTTGGTCTATAATGCTAACACCCTTAGTGTCTATAGTAGTGAAATGAATAATACAAACACTAGTGGTCTAGGGTAATTAAAGGGTTAAAGTCTACTCCCTTGGTGGTCTACAGTATTGAAGGGGGTAATGCTAATATCTCAGCTCTTGAATGAAGGGGTTAATAGCCAAGGTCCTAGTGATTTTGTACCTATTGGTCTACAAGGAAGGGGTTAATATTTCATAGCAGTCTCCATTCTACATCTGTGTATAGACTAGGTTCCTGGCTGTCCTTGGTTTGGCATTGAGGAGTGGCTTCGCAAATATTGGATCTCAGATTATCAAGTCCTGTTGGCACTTACATCATATGTATGATATTACTGTATTTCATCATTCTGTGTCATTAGGAATGACATCAACTTTTGGAAGTCTGAACAAAAATCTGTCAGAATGTGTTGTACTTACTGAGAGAAGAGCTCTAGGACAACAGCCGTGATTAGCAGACCAGGCAAGGACAGGAAGAATTATATTACTTACTTAATATTCTTGTACATAGTAGCAGTATTATAGTAGTTCTATTCTTGTATATAGGAGGCAGTATTATAGTAGTTATATTCTTGTACATAGGAGCAGTATTATAGTAGTTATATTCTTATACATAGGAGGCAGTATAATAGTAGTTATATTCTTGTACATAGAAGCAGTATTATAGTAGTTATATTACTGTACATAGGAGCAGTATTATAGTAGTTATATTCTTGTACATAGGAAGCAGTATTATAGTAGTTATATTCTTGTACATAGGGGCAGTATTATAGTAGTTATATTACTGTACATAGGAGCAGTATTATAGTAGTTATATTACTGTACATAGGAGCAGTATTATAGTAGTTATATTCTTGTACATAGGAGGCAGTATTATAGTAGTTATATTCTTGTACATAGAAGCAGTATTATAGTAGTTATATTACTGTACATAGGAGCAGTATTATAGTAGTTATATTCTTGTACATAGGAGGCAGTATTATAGTAGTTATATTCTTGTACATAGGAGCAATAGTATAGTAGTTATATTCTTGTATATAGGAGCAGTATTATAGTAGTTATATTTTTGTACATAGAAGCAGTATTATAGTAGTTCTATTCTTGTATATAGGAGCAGTATTATAGTAGTTATATTCTTGTACATAGGAGCAGTATTATAGTAGTTATATTTTTGTACATAGGAGCAGTATTATAGTAGTTATATTCTTGTACATAGGAGCAGTATTATAGTAGTTATATTCTTGTAAATAGGAGGCAGTATTATAGTAGTTATATTTTTGTACATAGTAGCAGTATTATAGTAGTTCTATTTTTGTACATAGGAGCAGTATTATAGTAGTTCTATTCTTGTATATAGGAGCAGTATTATAGTAGTTATATTCTTGTACATAGGAGCAGTATTATAGTAGTTATATTCTTGTATATAGGAGCAGTATTATAGTAGTTATATTCTTGTACATAGGAGCAGTATTATAGTAGTTATATTCTTATACATAGGAGGCAGTATTATAGTAGTTCTATTCCTGTACACAGGAGCAGTATTATAGTAGTTATATTCTTGTACATAGGAGGCAGTCTTATAGTAGTTATATTCTTGTACATAGGAGGCAGTATTATAGTAGTTATATTCTTGTATATAGGAGCAGTATTATAGTAGTTATATTCTTGTACATAGGAGGCAGTATTATAGTAGTTCTATTCCTGTACATAGGAGCAGTATTATAGTAGTTATATTCTTGTACATAGGAGGCAGTATTATAGTAGTTATAATCTTGTACATAGGAGCAGTATTACAGTAGTTATATTCTTGTACATAGGGGAGAGTATTATAGTAGTTTTATTCTTGTATATAGGAGGCAGTATTATAGTAGTTATATTCTTGTACATAGGAGCAGTATTATAGTAGTTATATTCTTGTACATAGGAGCAGTATTATAGTAGTTATATTCTTGTAAATAGGAGGCAGTATTATAGTAGTTATATACTTGTACATAGGAGGCAGTATTACAGTAGTTATATTCTTGTATACGGGGGCAGTATTATAGTAGTTATATTCTTGTACATAGGAGCAGTAGTATAGTAGTTATATTCCTGTACATAGGGGCAGTATTATAGTAGTAATATTCTTACAAATAGGAGCAGTATTATAGTAGTTATATTCTTATACATAGGAGGCAGTATTATAGTAGTTATATTCTTATACATAGGAGGCAGTATTATAGTAGTTATATTCTTATACATAGGAAGTAGTATTATAGTAGTTATATTCTTGTACATAGGAGGCAGTATTATAGTAGTTATATTCTTATACATAGGAAGTAGTATTATAGTATTTATATTCTTATACATAACAGCAATATTATAGTAGTTATATTCTTATACATAGGGGGCAGTGTTATAGTAGTTTTCCCTAGATTACCTTTCTCTAGCTTGGACAGCTGTTTCTTGCAGCTAATAATGCAATATCAGGGCTTGATGATAATGCATTTTTTAATATCATCTTCTGCACCTCTAAACTCAGTATATGGGAAAAGAGAAGGACTCCACCGTGCTTTTCCATTGATCTTCTGTGAGAAGTGTGACTGAGCCATTAACTTTCCCCTGCAATAAAATCAAAACCCCTTATCTGGAGCACTTCCTGTTTAATTTGCTTCTGTTTATTCATCTCCATTTACATTTTTATTTGTGTTTCCGAAAAAATTCCCTGTTCTTTTCCCACTGAAATCACTCCTGGATCTACATTTATAGCCATGAGACTCTGAGAATGGAAATATCCCAAAAATAGTGGAGAATTAGAAAGAACAACCTGTCCTGCCAAACCTAACAGTTCATGCAGCCAGCACAAAGGGTTAATGAGGCCAAGCCTCATATGAAATGCCATTTATTTTCCATCAATATTCCCCCTAGTGGTGCCAGGCTGTGCACTGAATATGCCTTTAAAGGGGCAGCCACAATGGTGCAATAGTTTCACATGATAGTCACACTTCACGTGACTTTTTAATAGCTGTGGCCCCAAAGCCAGGCATCGGACTACACAGCTCAATACACTGCATAATGGCCGTGCCTAGTTACTGCAGTGCAGCTGGTTGTGGCCTACAGCAGCTGATTGGTGATAGTATCTGATATTGATGCCCTTGGTGACCAATAGTTAAGTGGGATATGCCATGACTGATGTCAAAAATGGAAATCAGACATCATATAGTACATAATAATATCTTCCTAATAAAGCTAGAACCAGCCCTGTACCTCAAATGGGTCTAGCAATCTCCCCATTCATTGCTTTGCTAGCTTTATATCAAGCTGCCAGGTCAGGAGGAGTGTCCTTTCTGCTGCAGCTCAGGGGGGTGTCCTTTCTGCACCAGTGCAGGAAGCATGTCCTTTCTCATGGGATGTGTCCTTTATGTTGCAGCTCTCTCCCTGTGACAGCTCAGGGATGTGTTCTTTGTGTTGCAGCTCAGAGGGCGTGCCCTTTCTCATTGGGCATGTCCTTTATGCTGCAGCTCTCTCCTTATCACAGCTCAATGGGTGTTTCCTTTCTGTCACAGCTCTCTGCCTGTAACTATCACAGATACAGCTGGTGCCAATTGAAGAATGGAACTGAGCATATGCAACCATACTCATCCTGCTCTGTAGGTGGACGTGTGCATTAATAATTTGATAGACTCTTATTTCTGATATGTAAGGACTCTATATGGACAGGGAGTGTTCCACAGGTTTGGTGATTAGCAAATGTGGTGCCAATATTCAAAAAAGGTCCGAAGCAGAGGCCAGAAACTAGAGGCCAGTAAGTTTAAGATCTGTCGTGGGAAAACTGTTTGAGGGTTTTCCAAGAAAGGCTACCTTGGATTACCTCAAGATACTAGCGGTACAGATGTCTTACTACACAAGTAGTATGTATAGCAGGGATGCACAACGTTTTCTGGGTGGGGGCCACATTGGCAGACTAACTCAATGACGAGGGCCGAAAATAAAATTTAAAGGGGTATTAAAAACTGAAATACTGTATTTATGGCATATTGAACATACAGTATATACCATTAATGTCTAGTTACATTTCTAGTACTCCCATCTAATGGAAGAAATACATGAAAAATACATATGAGCAGCCAGAAGACATAGACATACATGTCTGTTACCAGATGGTTGGGAGCCGCACAAAATGGTATTGAGGGCCACATGTGGCCCCCGGGCCGCAGGTTGTGCACCCCTGATGTATAGGAACACATACAAACTGGTAATGCAGTGTTGTTACCGGTGACATCTCTTGTTTTTGTTAACGTGTCTTGTCCACAATAAAGAAACTCCTTGTTAACTAGGGCACGATGTGTCTAGTCCCCTTGTATGCACAGTCACACAGTACTTAACTTTAGGATATCACACTTGAGCTCTCTTGGCAGAGGGTGTCTCTCCTGCAGCGATGCTTCTTAAGTGTGCAGCGTCAACCTAGGCCCATGCACGGCCTTCTAGGAAACAAGTCTGTACCTCTGTACGTACCGTCTGCTCTCAGTTGGACGATGCTACCCCTTTGCATGGCTGGATTTTGATCAAATCATGGTTTTCTTGTAAAGATAATACCTACATATGCCCACAATTATAATTGGACCCTTTCTCATAAACCGTCAATTAATAAAAACAAAAATAGAAGTATTGATCCCACATAAAATATATAGTACATTTTATAAGGCTCCATTCACACGTCTGTATTTTGTATCCGCATCCTTTCCACATCCGTTTCCGCAATTTCGGACAGTTATGCAGATAGGAATGCGGATCCATTCATTTCAATGGATCCCGAAAAAATGTGGACAGTACACCGTGTGCTGTCCGCATCCGTGTGTCCGTTCCAACTGTCCGCATAAAGAAATCCTCCTGTCCTACTTCTATCCCGATTTTGCGGTCCGTAACTCAATACAAGTCTATGGAACCTCCAAAAATGCGGAAGACATGCGGAAAAGCATCCGCATGCCCTCCGCATTTGCTGCGGATTCCGTTCCAGGAGGGTTAAAAAAAAAAAAAAGATTGGATTCCTCCTTCCATTTTTTGCGGATCCGCAAAAAACGGTTGACAACAGATCCACAAAAAACTGACCATTTTCCAGGATGTGCACAAATACGGACGTGTGAATGAAGTGCATGATTCCAATGAAAATACAAATACATAAAACCAGTATTGCTGAAAAAAGGAAACAATACTTATTCCATGTATTTTATGTTTTCATTGGAATCATTTACTAAAAAAATGTATTATATATTTTATCTGGGATCAATACTATTTTTGTTTTTCTTCTAAAGACGCCTTAGGCTGGATTCACACATGCAGACAGATTAGTGGAAAAGTATAAGCAGTGGGAGATGAAGTAGATCCTCTCTTCTCCTCTGTAGAATTTCCTTGCTTTGTCCTCTGGTTTCAGATCCTGCACATTTTTGTACTGTGGAGCGATGCATAGAGCAGTTTTTTTATAGTGTTTTTATAGTATTTTCTGCAGATTTTATTGCAATTTTTGGTGCATTTTTTTCTTTAAAAAAAAAAAAACAAAAACTCCACGGCTTTGCTGCAATTATGATCACCAGAAAAGCAACATCTTTTGTGGAAAACAAATATCTTGTAAATATACCGTAACAAGCGGCGCCCCTGTGTCAGTAGGACATAATCAGAGTGACTTTTCAGCCTCTATATGTAAACAGAAATGTGCCGGTATATGTCTTCAAAACGGTCTGGCAGTGTACAAACGGTATATTGGAAAATTGCATAATTTTTTCATGATTAAACTGGTTAAACTTTATGTATATAAAAGTAGAAAGGTTTAGGGCGTTCTGTGTAAGCAATCCTCTGCCTATACTCATTTCATATTAGAAGGATATTTTAAAAGTCTGTCGATTGGGTGTGGACAGAGATGTGTAGGTTCAGGGTGAGCCGTGTGGGTACAAAAGTGCAAAAAGTCAAGCGTCATATGCATTTTACCCTCCAAAGAGCATATTTATGATGTTTGCTTTCAGTCATTAGGACTGTAAAATAACGTAATGTGGAGAGAGAATAACAGTTAAGACAGGCGTAATGTGTACTCTGATGCGTACTATGCTGATCACCGGGGTCACCAGAAGTCACTTATTATTCATTTTTTGGTGGAGGTAAACAATGCAAAAAACTGTGAATCGCCCATTCTGATTTTTTTTCAGTACGCTGTTCACAAAACGTGATAAATACTTTCATATTTTAATAGTACAGGATGCAGCAGTGCTAATTATTTTTATTTTTTATTGTTTATTTTGAAAATGTTGAAAGTCTGTGATTTTAATTAATTTTTTAATTTTGGATTTTGAATAATTTTTATTATTGTTACACACTTTTTTCTTCACTTTTTTATACCTATATTTAGTCCCCTTAGGGCAGCGATTTTCAACCAGTGTGCCTCCAGCTGTTGCAAAACTACAACTCCCATCATGCCTAGGCAGCCTACAGCTATCAGCCTACAGAAGGGCATGGTGGGAGTTGTAGTTTTGCAACAGCTGGAGGCACACTGGTTGAAAATCACTGCCTTAGGGGACTAACATGCAATCATCTCATCGCTTCTCCCATAGACTTCGGTGGTTTAGCATTGCAGTCTATGAGAGAATCACTATATTCCCTATGCCAGGTCTTGCCATGACAGGCCTCGGAGCCTTTAGAAGGCCCAAGGCTGCCATAGCACATGAATAGTTTTCGCAATCTCAACACAGGGAGCTGTTTGTGATTGGCGTTATTGCTGATCACCAAGGTCTGCTGTGGCTCAGCTCCTGAGCAGGTGACAACCTTAAAGCCCCAAAACGTTTTAAACCCTATTATTTGCGACATTTTGAAGCCAGGGTTCTGGAGTGCAGGTCTTGATAAATTCCTCCTTTAGCATTTTAATCAGGGCAAATTGCAGGAAAGTTAAAAAAAAAAAAAGGAAAAAAAAGAAAGAAAGTGAAAACTGAACGTCTTAGGCCCCTTTCACACGAGCGGGAGACTCGCATGTCTCCCGCAACGCATCTACAGGGCTGGACTCGGCACGGACAGGATCGCATTAGCATTATATGCGATCCTGTCAGTGCCTAGTCCAGCCCTGTAGATGCGTTGCGGGAGACATGCGAGTCTCCCGCTCGTGTGAAAGGGGCCTTAGGCCCCTTTCACACGAGCGAGTTTTCCGCGCGGGTGCAATGTGTGATGCGAACGCATTGCACCCGCACTGATCCTGACCCATTTCATTTTAGGCCTCTTTCACACGGGCGAGATTTCCGTGTGGGTGCAATGCGTGATGCGAACGCATTGCACCCGCACTGAATCCTGACCCATTCATTTTAGGCCTCTTTTCACACGGGCGAGATTTCCGTGTGGTGCAATGCGTGATGCGAACGCATTGCACCCGCACTGAATCCTGACCCATTCATTTTAATGGGGCTTTTCACATGAGCGTTTTTTTTCACGCATCACTTCTGCGTTGCGTGAAAAACGCAGCATGTTCTATATTCTGCGTTTTTCACGCAGCCCAGGCTCCATAGAAATGAATGGGGGTGCGTTAAAAAACGCATCGCATCCGCAAGCATCCTGAACAAATCCGCGACGCTCGTGTGAAAGAGGCCTTAAGGCCTCTTTCACACGAGCGGAGTTTTCCGCGTGGGGTACAATGCGTGATGTGAACGCATTGCACCCGCACTGAATCCTGACCCATTCATTTCTATGGGTCTGTGTACATGAGCGTTTTTTTTCACGCATCACTTCTGCGTTGCGTGAAAATCGCAGCATGTTCTATATTCTGCATTTTTCACGCAGCCCTGGCCCCCATAGAAGTGAATGGGGCTGCGTTAAAAACGCATTGCATCCGCAAGCAAGTGCGGATGCAATGCGTTTTTCACTGATGGTTGCTTAGAGATGTTGTTTGTAAACATTCAGTTTTTTTTCACGCGCGTGAAAAACGCATCAAAACGCATTGCACCCGCGCGGAAAAACGGAACAACTAAACGCAATCGCAGACAAAACTGACTGAACTTGCTTGCAGAATGGTGCGAGTTTTCCTGAACGCATCCGGACCGAATCCGCGACGCTCGTGTGAAAGAGGCCTAAGGCCCCTTTCACATGAGCGAGTTTTCCGCGCGGGTGCAGTGATGTGAACGCATTGCACCCGCACTGAATCCTGACCCATTCATTTCAATAGGTCTTTTCAGATGAGCGTTTTTTTTCACGCATCACTTCTGCGTTGCGTGAAAAACGCAACATGTTCTATATTCTGCGTTTTTCACGCAGCCCAGGCTCCATAGAAATAAATGGGGTTGTGTTAAAAACCATCCGCAACGCATCCGCAACGGCATCCTGAACAAATCCGCGACGCTCGTGTGAAAGAGGCCTTAGGCCCCTTTCACACGAGCATGTCCGGATTTGGTCCGGATGCGTTCAGGAAAATCCGCACGCATCCGCACCAAATCCGCACGCAATTGCAGTCAGTTTTGACTGCGATTGCGTATGTTCTTTCAGTTTTTTCCGCGCGGCTGCGAAGCGTTTTGATGCGTTTATCACGCGCGTGCGAAAAAAACTGAATGTTTATAAACAACATCTCTTAGCAACCATGCGTTAAAACCGCATTGCACCCGCACTTGTGTGCGGATACAATGCGATTTTCACGCAGACCCATTCACTTCAATGGGGCCAGTTCTGTGTGAAAAACGCAGAATATAGAACATGCTGCATTTTTCACGCAACGCAGAAGTGATGCGTGAATAAAAACCCTCATGTGAAAAGCCACATTAAAATGAATGGGTCAGGATTCAGTGCGGGTGCAATGCGTTCGCATCACGCATTGCACCCGCGTGGAAATCTCGCCCGTGTGAAAGGGGCCTTAATGTCTGAGCTGAAACTGAGAAGCATGCCGTGCAGCAGCTGGCTTCTATCTTGTCATGTATAATAACTGACCTGTGACAACCTTTTATATCCTGTGAGTTATACTCTGTACAAGGCGCAGGGCTCCGCAGTTATCACCAAACATGGTCTTGGGAGAAAAGCCTACAAGCGGCTGCTGCCTCCTGTTCTGGGGCTAGAACCTTATTCTCATTTCAGTGAGAATCTCCAAAATGTCCATCATCCGGCCAAGGGCGTGTTCAATGCGATGTCTAGTGAATAGCCAGGGAACTAGTACCCTGCTGCAGAAATTATTAGGATTATTATCAGCAGCAAAGTGGATGAGATTCTACTAGAAAAAAATCCACAAAATGCCGCATGTAACACATGGATTTTTGGCACAGATTCATAGTCAGCATAAAAACTAAAATGTTTCAGTTTTTTAATATTAATATGAAAAATAACACTAAATAAAATAAAAATAAACTATAATCAAAGCTGTTTTGAAAAATATGTAGTTTCTCTTGATGCATTCCCTATGAGCTTTACTACCTACCTAAGGTCAATCTCACAGCACCCGGAAAGGTGCATACAGGGGAACACTTCTTATGAACATAACTTTGCAAAACACTTTGCTTTACATAGAATCTAATCG
>ONZH01010050.1:0-58099 GCA_900303285.1 Rhinella marina | reverse complement strand
GGTGGAACTGTATTTCCTCTCTTGCGCTCCAGCGTTTGCTGTAAGACAGCTGAACGCTGCGCTGGGACACATTGGTGGACACTGTTGAGGATTGTGGGGGCGAAGGTGTAGTTTTCCGGGTGGGAGGCGCTTGTGCCAGGGTCCTGGGCAGGGGGTTGACTAGCAGAGGCAGCGAGTGACGCAGGGGTTGACTAGCAGAGGCAGCGAGTGACACAGGGGAAGGAGCAGTGGTGTGACCCGCAGGAGGTGGTGAACGGCCTTGGTTTCATTGAGTGGGGTGTTTAGCACTCATATGCCTGCGCATGCTGGTGGTGGTTAGGCTAGTAGTGGTGGCACCCTGCTGATCCTGGTGTGGCACAGGTTGCACACCACAGTCCGTCGGTCATCCTCACTTTCTTTAAAGAACCTCCAGACTTGCGAACATCTAGGCCTCGCCACGGGAGCTTCACTATGTGAAAGAGTTGCTGCTGATGCGCCAGCTCTGGCCCTGCTTCTCCCTCTGGCCACACCACTGCCTCTTACAACCTGTTCTGGTGCAGCACTCGCCTCCGCCTCAGAAGCACTGTCTTCACTCGGCATATCAACCCAGCTCGGGTCAGTCACCTCGTCATCCTCCAATTCCTCAGTCTGCTCCCCCCTCGGAATTCCTCCCCTTACAACAACTTCACCACTGTCTGACAACCGTGTCTCCTTTTTGTCCGACACCTCTTTACAAACTTCTTCCACTAACTCAACATTGTCATCATCATCATCATCATCATCATCACCCACAGACTGCGACAGTTGGAACACTTGGGCATCGGGAAAGAGGTCAGCAGCAACCTGAGAAGTGGTTTGTGACTCTGGGAAGGGTCCAGAAACAGTTCCTCAGAGTATGCCAGATCGCATTCCAAATTTTCCTGGGAGGGGGCAGACTGGGGGGAAGGAGGTTGAGGTGGAGGAGCCAGAGGAGTGCTCCCTTGGGTAACGTGGGTGGACTGCGTGGAAGACTGACTGGCGGACAAATTACTTGAAGCATTATCCGCAATCCACGAGATCAGCTTTTTGCACTGTTGTGGTTTCAACAGTCCTCTACCACGTGTCCCTGTAAGTTGAGACATGAAGCTAGGGAGTGTAGCTCTGCGGCGTTCCACAGCTCCCTCACCAGCAGGTAGTGTCTCACCCTGCCCAGGACCAAGGCCTCTGCCCCCTGCAGTAATTGAATGCCCACGCCCATGCCCTCGTCCTCGTCCTCGACCCTTAGCCCTGGGGTTCAACATTTTCTGTATATAAGTGTATTCTATAAAAAAAAAAAAATAAATGGGCCTGGTGTACTGAAACCCACAAACTTATTCAGTCTGGTTTAATTTTGTGACATACAGAAAGTGTCACCTGGACAGAATATACGGTTTGGAGTGAGTGTGCTGAACTGTGACACACAGAAAGGTTACACGCAGCTAAAACAACAAAAAAACTAATTTTTTTTCACTATTTTTTTTTTGAATTTTTGTTTTTTTGGGAACGTGACGTGCAGAAACTATCGTACAGCTGACTGACACCCTAATGACGGTGGCTATTTAGACTGCGACCCAGACAAATGTCGCACAGAGATTTTTAGGATCAAGCTTTACACGTGACAGGTAGCAAATGACTTGGTTGTATTCGGTGACGTACAGAAAGTGTCACCTGGACAGAAAATACGGTTTGGAGTGAGTGTGCTGAACTGTGACACACAGAAAGGTTACACGCAGCTGTGTGAAATGGATTTGTATCACTCAGCTAAAACAACAAAAAAACGAATTTTTTTGGTATATTTTGTTTTGGATTTTTGTTTTTTTTTGGGAACGTGACGTGCAGAAACTATCGTAGAGCTAACTGACACCCTACTGACGGTAGCTATTTAGACTGCGACCCAGACAAATGTCGCACAGAGATTTTTGGGATCAAGCCATACACGTGACAGGCAGCATGTTGGAGCCAACATGGAATATGCCCCATTTGAACATATGAAATGTAACTCAGCAGATATGCATCATGAACTGAGATTGAAGGGAGCAGCTGAGGTTCTGTGGGAGAATTAGCATTCTCCAGGTGGCCTTTGTCATAAACCTGAAATAGCCCCTTTGTTGTGCATGAAGCTGCTGGGATCAAACAGATGCTATCAGGAAGCAGTTGAATGGACCTTTGCTCACACCCTGATGATAATCTGCAAGCCATCCTGTAGATCTATTGTTACTAAGACCATTTACAGCCCCTGCGTAAGGCAGAGAAAACAGCCCTGCGGAGCCGTACACAGTAGATCAAAGCCGGCTGTTGTCACGCCTTGAGGGACAAACGCAGCTCAATCCCAGAAGGTCACAAGAGGGGCAAGGACTGAGTCACAGAGCGAGAGCGCCACCTGCAGGAAGATGACAGCCAGCTCACTGGAATGTGGGAGGTCACCGATATCGCGTTACTGCCTACTGATTGGAGGAACTGTAATAAAGAAGGACGGCGTTACCGGAGTCAGGGGTGGAACTGTGGGTGTGTGTTGGTGTGGATGTGACTTCTGTTCATATAAATATAGGGCCTTGTTGCATGGTAGATATAGCTTCTAGGGATATAGCTTATAGGAATATAGATAATGTATATGTCTTTCTGTTAATGCTTATGTTATTCCCAGTATAGGACATTGGAGGAAGGTCTTGCTATTGGCTATTTACTCTGCTTGGTACTTTGTAGCCTTGTTTTATTTCATTAAACCTTTAATTCCTTTTGAAGCCTGGACGCCTTATTGTCAGGAGAGTGTAGGCTAGGATAGGCAGCAGAAACCGGATTCTACATTTGGCACCCCATTGGATCGTGGAAATCCAAGTCTACGAAGAACCCAGGAAGATCCAATCTGCCCTATTCAAGCTCCAGGAGAACCAAGAGGGATATCCGATAAAGAGACCAATCTTCAAGGAGAAGAACGGAAGCGAGGTATCGTGGTGGCCAAGTAACACGCTGGTTCGTGGGTACTGAAGGACTCCAGAGACGCTGACCTGCCGTTCTGAGGATTAATACATCAGTGAGCGGACGCGCTTAATTGGTGAGCATAAATTTCTTTACTGGGTTATATACATGCATTGTTTTGTGTAGGTTTATTGTCAGTATATTTGTGTTTAGTGTATTGTGCTAGCATAGTAAGTTAAGGCCTGTGTTGTTGTATTGTTGCCGGCAAGTAAGGGCAATGCCCTGTGTTGACTGAAGTTCTCATAAGATCTAAAGGATAAACCCAACGTCTCTGAGAAGTAAAGTAAGGTGGCTACAACCTAGTTGAACCTTAAGTTGAGTAGATTTATTAGGTAGGATAAGTAGACTTATTTTCTTCAATAGGAGACCTCTTGTGGCCTGGATCTTGGATCTGTATTGATCAAGTTTGTGTGAGATACGGTCAGTCAAGTGTAGGTGAAGTCACAAATTTTGTTGTTTTAAAGTGTGACTGCCTTAGGGAGGATTGTGTTCAGTCCAGGTCCCTAGTTTATGTATTGAATTGTCTTTTAGTTTATTTCTGTGTCATTGAGAAGTCTGTTATTTATTTTGCAATTGGTAGTATAGTCATAATGGAAGTAGTGAGTAAGTTTGTGGGAAAGTATGCTTCAGCTAACTTTAAGACTTGTGTGGATGATGCATTGACCCATCAATTTAATGACCTAATGAAGCAGTGTGATGAGCAAAATGAGTGTTGTAAAGGCAAAAAGTTTAACAAGAAAGCGAAAAAGCAGCAGTTAGCGAATTTTTTGTGTATGTTTATAAAAATGAAAGAAATTGCAGAACAAAAAGAGTTGCTTTGGTACACGGAGAAAGCTCAGATTAGGGGTGAGCTAGACAAAGTGGAGCAAGAAATAACAGTTGCTAGTGCTAGTGCTGAAAATGGTTGTGCATGTGAGGATTTGAGGGAGGAAGTAGACACGCTTATTCAGCAGAATTGTGATTTAGAAGATCGGTTACAGGATTATGAAGAGAGATGTAAAATTAGAGAGCAGTGGATTGCATCTTTAGAAGAGCAAAAGGCCAGGAGTGAGGATGTTAATGGTGTACTTAAATCTCAGTTGAATGAGGCCAATTCACAACTGAAGCAAAAAGAGCAATGTATTTTAAATCTTACAGCAAAAGAGAGTCATAGATGGGAGAACCATTGTGGCTGTGATCAGCTATGCAAACCTGCTGAACAGGAGCAAAGAGACAGGAAGTGGGGGGAAGAGCAGCCTATCTGTACTGCAGATGAGGCGCAATCAACCCCAAATCGAAGTGCATCTCTCTTTACTCCTGTATCAGAAGGAAGCAGGCAGAGGACAGATAGTTTGCATATAAATGGTGTTAATCGAATACAGTCAACTCTGTCCATACAGGACAAAACAAATCTGTGTCAGTTGTTGGGGAAATTTGATACCAGTGCCTCACCCATTAGTCTTTCCAATAAGTTGGAGTCTGTGGTTACGCAATATAATTTAAATAATAGAGATGCATGTGCTCTATTGCGGGTATGGCTCCCATCCCAACTGTGTGAAAAATTACAGCCGCCGGTGGGCACTCATAAAGGCCTATCTGCTGAGCTTAACCCTAATTGGGGAAATGCTAGTGATAGAATGAAAGAATTGCAGAGAGTAATGGGGGGTAGAGACGCCAGAGGTACTAATGCCCTGGAAAATGCAAAGTTAAAGAGAGGAGAGGACCCAATAATCTTTTGTAGTGAGTATTTAACTTTGTATCGGGCAACTTACAATTGTCCTGACATGTCTTCTGATGACAGTAGTTTTCTATATTCAATGGCCAATAAATGTACTTTTGTAGATTACCCAACAAAAGTTGCCCTGAGGAATGCAAATTCCTACCAGGCCTTTGTTAATATTTTAAAGGATTGGATTCAGGAGACAGGCAGTGATAACAGGCCCCAGAAGCGAATTGCAGAGGTAGTTAGGAATGAAGGAAGGGTGAGATTTGCAGGGAAATGCTACACCTGTGGCAACGTGGGTCACACTATGAAGGAGTGTAGACACAAAAAGAAAGCCGTTAATGACAGAACTGTCCCTCATAGAAAACCATTTACAAACAGTGTAGCAGATGGAGTAACACATGCTCCTGAGGTTACATTGTATGGTCCCCTTCTGAAAGAGCTCAAAAAGTTGGTAGCAAACAAGCCAGAGGAGTTAAAGACTCCTCCCCCAACAAATCCTTACTTAAAACAATAGGGATGTCAGGCCCCTGTGTTGTCCCTAGTGAGCCATCTTGACAGGGACAAGGGCGGTAGACCTCGTATTCAGGGTACGGTAGGGGGCCATCGTACAGACATATTATTGGATACGGGTGCAGCCGTTAGTTTGACAAATCTAGAACTGACTATAGACCCTTATGGTAAGAGCATCTTTCTTAGAGGATTTGGAGGACAATTAGTACCTTCAAGGCAATCGTTCCCAGTATCCATAAACATTGGAAGCCTGTGGGTGGAGCATGGTCTTTATCTTTCTCCAACACATGAGGGTACTATCATAGGGTCTGATTTGATGAAGGAACATGGGCTGATTGTTGATTTGTGTAACTGGATGTTGTGGAAAGGTCCAAGGTATAAGGGTTGTGTGAAAATGGTGACTGACAATTACGGAATTGATGCAATCAAAGGTTCTGAGATGCTAGATCCAGCTGCATTATTGAAAACAGATGACAAAATATTGGCTGATATTTTGTGGCGGCATAATAAGGCGTGGGCAACTTCAAAGACTGAATGTGGCAAAGTGTCAAATATGGTGGTAAAGGTGGAAGGCCCGGATCCACCTCCTCAGAGGCAATACAAAATACCACCTGAGTCAATCCCATACATTAAAAAGACCATAGATGACTTTTTGGTGCAGAATGTTATCAGGGAGTGCCAGTCCACGAATAATGCCCCCCTATGGCCGATAAAGAAACCAAATGGCTGGCGTCCCACTCTTGACTATAGAGCATTGAACAAATGTACGCCCTCGGTCACTAATGTGGTAGCCAAATTGCCCGATATGATGACAGCACTTAAGCCATCTGCCACAGTGTATTCATCTATTGACATCTCAAATGGGTATTTTTCAATTCCTGTTCACCCAGATTCACAATATAAGTTCGCTTTTTCGTTTCAGGGCAAGCAATTTACGTTCTGTCGCCTGCCTCAGGGCTTTAAGTCCAGTAGTACGTATTTTCATAAATGCATGATTGAGATCTTGGCGCCATTCTCAGAACCGGATTGCATTGTCCAATATGTGGATGATATCCTGCTCCAAACTGACACCAAGGAGCAGCACTATGTATTGTTAGATGAGCTTCTGACACTTCTTGAACATGCAGGCCTCAAGTTGAACCCTACTAAGGCACAATTGATGAGAGATTCTGTATCATTTTTGGGGGTGATAGTTTCGAAAGGGGGGAGGATTCCCGACCCCAACAAGTGCGAAACTATTCGTAATCTGCCGAGGCCAAACACAAAAACGGCACTGAGACAATTTCTAGGCCTTGTAGGCTACTGCAGGGACTTCATTGAAGGATTCGCTGAAAAAGCGAAACCCCTCTATGAACTCCTGAAAAATGACAGGAGAGAGGCTGATCCGTTAGAATGGAGGGAGGAGCATGAAGGTGCTTTTGTCAAGCTAAAAATTAGCCTCACTCAAGCACCAGCTCTGAACAATCCCAACGCGGATCTTCCCTTTGCACTACAGGTTCATGCCTCAGCTGTGGCGATAACAGCGGTGTTGTTACAGGAAAGGCAAGGCAAATGGGTTCCTGTTGGATACCTGTCAAGACTGTTGAGTCCGGTGGAGATAGGATTTGATGATTGTGTGAGGAACCTTTTAGCAGTTCACTGGGCAGTGCTATCCACAGAACACATAGTAGGATTTTCCAAAATCATACTGCAGACACCGCACACTCCTATTAAAATGTTGTTAGAGAGGACACTCAGTGGGGTTTCTTCGCAGAGAGTTGCAAGGTGGCTGGTGGATCTAACACCTAGGAACATAACAGTCACACATGACGCCAACTATATCTTACCACAGCTATTGCAGTATGAAGGAGAGAAGCATGATTGTGGAGAGGTACACAGAGCTAAGACACAGGAGGTATTCAGGTTAGTGGCAGGAGAGGACGACTTGAAAATTTGGGTTGATGGTTCAAGGTATTGGGAAGAGGGACACTTTCACACAGGGTACGCTCTGTGGTGTCCACAGACAAACGAACAGATTCTAATTAAATGTCCCAGAAGTTTCTCAGCACAAAGAGCCGAGTTGGAGGCGGTGAGGGAAGCCATCTTGCATTTCAGTGTAGGCCCAATAGCCATCTTTTCAGACAGCGCATACGTCACTAGATCATTGACGGAGTACATGCCTTTGTGGCATACTAGGGGATTTAGCGACGCAGCTGGGAAAACACTAGTGCATGGGTCTGTTTTAAAGGATATTTGGGACAAAGCCAACTTAGAACCACAGAGGGTGGCCATAATCAAGGTGAAAGCGCATCAGAAAGGAGCTGATGAAGTCTCGGTAGGGAACAATAAAGTGGATGGGCTGGCCAAAGAGGCTGCTGTCATGGGAGCCAGATGGACTCCCTATGATATTGAGGGGAGACAAGCATGGGAAGAACATGAATACGATGACACAGATAAAGAGGAAAGGGAACTAGAGTGCCTACCCGTTTCCAAAGCGCCAACCCCATGTTTAGCGGCAGAACAGGACAAGGATGCAGTGCTACACCAAGTAAAATGTTCCATTCAGGAAGAGACAGCAAATAGGCCACAGGATTACACTATTCAGGATGGTGTGTTACTAAAGTTGACTACAGAAGGACCTCGGTTTGTAGTGCCCTGTCAATATCAGAAAGATTTAGCGAGAGAAAACCATAGGTTGACAGGACATATGGGCGTTGAGGGTACTTTACAATTTGTTCAGGCCAAATACTGGTGGGAAGACATGAGAGAGACTGTGGTGAGGATCATTCAGGAGTGTCTAATATGTGCCCAAATGAATCCCAGACCAAAGGGACAGAGACCGGTACTAGCTAGGATACCACTTGCTGAAGGACCATGGGAGCGATTGCAAATCGATTTCGTGGGTCCTTTGCCAAGTGCTCCGGGTGGGTACCGATATCTGCTGGTGGTGATTGATGTCTTTTCCAAATGGGTGGAAGCCTTACCCCTAAGGAAAGACACAGCGACAGCAACAGCAAAGGCATTATGGGGGGACGTCATCTCAAGGTGGGGTTTCCCAAAGGTCATTGAATCGGACAGAGGGTCGCATTTCACCGGGAAAGTCATGACTGGCATGGGTGAAATATTAAATGTAGAACATAAGTTTCATGTTCCCTATAGGCCCCAGTCGTCAGGAATGGTGGAGAGAATGAACAGAACACTGAAGGAGAGGCTTAGAAAGATGGTGTTGCAGTCAGGGAACAATTGGTTATGCCACCTACCTGCAATTTTGATGGCCATACGGGGTACCGAGGCGAAAGGCACATCTATCACTCCGTATCAGCTAATGACAGGCAGAGTTATGAACCTATGTCACCCTGCAGATCCAAAGCTCAGTACACCAATGAGGGAGAGTGCCGAGAAAGAGAACTTCCTGGCTCAATTACAAGACCAGGTACAAAGGTATTTGCACTTTGCGGCCTGCAACATGGCACCAAAGGCCAAGGAGGAGCCTGGTAAACCCCCAATCCAGCTAAAGGAAGGAGATAGAGTGATGGTTAAAAATTTTGTGCCTAAGTCATCATGGGATGCTAATTGGACAGGCCCATTTGTGGTGACAATGGCATTAAGTAGTCAGATAGTTAAGGTTAAGAGAGAGGTTGACAAGAAGAATGCCAAATGCATGAAAAGGAGGGATATGGAGAAGTGGGTTCATGCAGATCAATGCAAAAGGATATAACTGATAAGAATGTGATGCCGCTCTTGTTCTTGTATTCCAGGATCCTAAATGAAGCGTGATTCAAGCCGAAAGCACTGGATTCTGGATATATGGACCTCAACAATTTGGTTGACAATTGGCATCACCTACATCAGTGGTCTGCATGGTTTTGAGCAATCAGGAAACGGAGAGACAGAAGGAGCACATGTAATGGCATCGGTTACACTACCAAAATCAACTACTGAGGACATCTGGCAAAATAATGATCATAGGGTTAAGAGTAGGAGAGTGCGTCTTATACCCGAAGGGAAGGAAGTAGGAAACAGGTACTATCAGGGTCACGGTAAACAATTCCTGTATAGTGTAGTCTTCTCTTTTGGTAGAGTAGGTCATGGCTCAAAAGTAGGGAATCAAGCACTAACCCATGGTGCGCAAGGTATAATGCCAGAGGCTTTACAGCCATTTATGGTAGCAACAGTATATGTAAATGATACTGGTTATTGGCTGGGAGAAGAGTCAGACTTACCAGATAAAGGGGAGCACAGAGGAGCACAATATGGGGTATTCAGTGACAGCTTGAAAGAGGGAGAGTACTTGTTTGTGTGTGGCATACGTTGGCGTGATAGCATGCATTCAGCCACTATACCGAGGGAAATTAGCTTAGCGTATAGTAAAGCAGACCTTGATGAAGTTAGAGAAGTCAGCATGACGGTTCAAAGAGGGGATAACTTTATTATAGGGACAATGTCAAAACCATATAAATCTTATAGGGATGTGGTTGGTCATTGGACGTGCGGCACACCTGAGATAGAGATTGGGGAAATGCATATTATTGATGCCAATCCAGATTATGTAAGGCCGTGCGCAAACAGGAGCTCTCAGTACTTTCAACCAAGCCCTCACCTGGAGGTAGGACAGCCTTTCCAAGTCAACTTAGACTCAGCTCAGGGGATAGCTACAAATGTCAAATATGCATTTGTTACCTGGCGCTTTAACATCTCTTTATGGTTGATCAAAACCTACTACCCAATATGTGCCGAGTATACACTGAATCAAATTCACTCTCTCTATCAGTGGCTCACTCCACGGAGCACCAAGAATAGGCAACACTTAATGAGGGCAAAGGAGAGCAGGGAAAGGAGGGATACTCTTAGCACTATATTGGGTGGCATAGGAACAGGAATGGGTGTTATCAATCAAGCAGACATTAGTGTCATACGGACCAAACTGGCAGCCATAGCTTCCAATAGCAAGAGGGGATTTGAGGTACAGAAAGAAATTAATGATATCATCAGTAATTTGCAACAGGGTCATGTAAATACAGACATTGGGGTAGCAAAAGACTTCATCCAGCATTTTAAGGTGTTGATAGAGAATATGCAAGCTAGTGGTAGGAACATATCTTGGGCACTGGCTTGTACACAAGGGCAGATGGAACTGTCGACTAATATAAAATTAGCAATTCAAACCTTATATAATGGGCAGTGGCCATATGAGCTATCATCTCAGGCCACTGCTGCATTGCCAGAACTCCTCACTTTTACACATTCCAAATGGTGGGCGAGTGCTTGGATTGGGTGTATCCATCACAATGTGGAAATGTGTTACGCCTCGTCATTTATCCCGTACACAGATTCCAAGCTAAAGGTGGTATATAAGGTTGCTTCAATTGGCATTGTAACCGGAGAATCCACACTCCTACACCCAAGGTTAGACCATCCTCATGTAATCAGGGAGGATGGACAGTGGAAACAAGTTGACATTTCCCTCTGTCTACATAGGAATCAGGATATTTTGTGTACACCAGGCCAGTATAGATTAGTGGAGGACAAATGCTGGAACAACGCCTCTGTTTGTGTTTTGGATGGGGAGTCTATTGCAAGAGACAAAACACCCATCATTTATCTGGGACATCAGAGAGTTTGTTTCTTTCTCCTGTACACCACTAACGTATCGCTAGTTTTGGGACAATGCTCAATTGCAACTGTATTAAGTAGGGGAGCGTGGTGTACCCTGGGGAACGTTACTGAAATTCAGACACCGGATTGGAAATATGTGATTCCCACTGTTGCTAATTTGTCTGTTGATGTCAAGTACCACAATCCAGCCAAACTACAGACATTAAATTTGGGGATGGGGAAAAAGATTCATGATTGGCTGGTCAAGTTCGACAATGATGAATACTTGCTGGCAAAACTGCGACAACAAGGAGCCAAGGCTACAATTCTCTTACACCATGACCAAGAGGAACTAAAACAGGTCACTCATCTGTTGAAGGAGAACGCTGAGGGTTATTGGTGGGAGGTTATATTTGGGCATTCTAGCGCAGCAAATGGAATTTTGAATTATCTCATCCACCCAATAATAGTATTACTCGCTGTTGCAGTCATCTTATCATTAGTACAAATTTATATGTGCTGCATGACCAGATATTTGTATAAGAAATTTCAAATCCTGTCTGTGAGAATTGAAGCCCAAAGTAGGGTTAATATAATGTCAGTGGAAGTAACCATGCCAGGAGAGAGGACATCAGTAACTGCTATATGTGAGAATTGTGGCAAGAAGGGACACAACAGAAGAGATTGCCTCATTCCCATACGAAACAATAAGTAAATGTATGACTTTCTGTATGTAAATAATTTTTTTTTTTATTTTCTCTAAAAAAATGTCATATGAAATGATCAAATAGATGATAGTTATTGTGATTTGCTTTTGATGATTATGTATTATTGATTTGTATTCTGACTTACATTGTCTGTATTTGATGCCTCCTTCAATGTCCTACAAGGTGTTTTGAAATGCAGTGTTTTAAATTGTAAAGAATGAATGGTGTTGAATGGTGAGTGAATGTATTCCCCCTTGCTCACAAAGGAAGATCGAGACCGAGAGGTTGAAGAGGAGTGATGTCATGAAATTCCATCAATGGTGTGTCATTCAGACACAAAGGGGGGTATGTTGGAGCCAACATGGAATATGCCCCATTTGAACATATGAAATGTAACTCAGCAGATATGCATCATGAACTGAGATTGAAGGGAGCAGCTGAGGTTCTGTGGGAGAATTAGCATTCTCCAGGTGGCCTTTGTCATAAACCTGAAATAGCCCCTTTGTTGTGCATGAAGCTGCTGGGATCAAACAGATGCTATCAGGAAGCAGTTGAATGGACCTTTGCTCACACCCTGATGATAATCTGCAAGCCATCCTGTAGATCTATTGTTACTAAGACCATTTACAGCCCCTGCGTAAGGCAGAGAAAACAGCCCTGCGGAGCCGTACACAGTAGATCAAAGCCGGCTGTTGTCACGCCTTGAGGGACAAACGCAGCTCAATCCCAGAAGGTCACAAGAGGGGCAAGGACTGAGTCACAGAGCGAGAGCGCCACCTGCAGGAAGATGACAGCCAGCTCACTGGAATGTGGGAGGTCACCGATATCGCGTTACTGCCTACTGATTGGAGGAACTGTAATAAAGAAGGACGGCGTTACCGGAGTCAGGGGTGGAACTGTGGGTGTGTGTTGGTGTGGATGTGACTTCTGTTCATATAAATATAGGGCCTTGTTGCATGGTAGATATAGCTTCTAGGGATATAGCTTATAGGAATATAGATAATGTATATGTCTTTCTGTTAATGCTTATGTTATTCCCAGTATAGGACATTGGAGGAAGGTCTTGCTATTGGCTATTTACTCTGCTTGGTACTTTGTAGCCTTGTTTTATTTCATTAAACCTTTAATTCCTTTTGAAGCCTGGACGCCTTATTGTCAGGAGAGTGTAGGCTAGGATAGGCAGCAGAAACCGGATTCTACACAGCAAATGACTTGGTTGTATTCGGTGACATACAGAAAGTGTCACCTGGACAGAAAATAGTGAGTGTACTGAACTGTGACACACAGAATGGTTCCACACTGCTGTGTGCAATGGATTTGTATCACTGAGATATAACATAAAAAAATAAAAGGGGGTTATACATGGCGATAGCTGCACTACTAGTGCCAACCAGGCAGCCAAGCCAGGAGACAAAAAAAAATGTCTTCTAGCCCTTAGAAGGGCTGTTGGGTTCTTTGTGGGTGATCCCTGCCTAACAGAGAACTAAATGCAGGCCCTAACACTGTCCCTGAAAGGCAGCAGCTCTATCCCTAACGACATCCAGACGGCATCTGAGCCGAGCAACGCGGCCAGTCGGTAGTATATTCCAGGGTCACCTGATCAGGCCAGCCAACCCCTGCTATCAACATGTAAGGGCCCCACGTGATGCTGGGTGTACCGCAGAGTCTCCTGGCTTGTGATTGGCTGTGTTTTTAGGCGCCTAAAAAGCACGATGCGGAAGTTGCCATTTCCTCGAGCATGGCGAGATACTCGTCCGAGCAGCGAGCACTTACGAGTACCCTAATACTCGAACGAGCACCAAGCTCGGACGAGCATGCTTGCTCATCTCTAGTGCAAACCTATGAGTGATAGTGACACTGTGTGTCAGCAGGCAGTGGCACACTATCAGCACTAAGATTTAAATGTATAAAAAAAAAATCTGACTGCAGTATTATGGTGTTGTATAAATGATTGATGCAGAACAATACACCAATTTGTCATGGCACAATTAGATATATGCAAAACAAAGAGTGACACAGTGGCACCATGCTAATCACATTCTCCAAACTCTATTATCTGTGTTTT
The DNA here is from genome assembly GCA_900303285.1 of Rhinella marina. Classification (NCBI taxonomy): domain Eukaryota; kingdom Metazoa; phylum Chordata; class Amphibia; order Anura; family Bufonidae; genus Rhinella; species Rhinella marina. The sequence goes on along the minus strand of ONZH01010050.1, from coordinate 44,565 downwards.
GCTATCTCTCGTTTTCTCTCTTACATCCTTTCACTCCTGTCTCTATCCAGACCAAGCACCACCATTTCCTGGTTAGGATGTTTCATGCTGGCTATGGTTCATTTATTAAATCATTAGTGCCTAATGTCCTGTGGCATACCATGGGAAGTATTGTGACCCCTAACCTGTTGGCACAACCCCTTTTACCTATGTGCAGTCCTGTGTAACACCACATATAACACAGTGATAACTCTGAGTACAGATAATGCAGTGGATGTCACCTGCAGTCCTATGTAACACCACAGATAACACAGTGATAACTCTCTGAGTACAGATAATGTTGTAGATAACGCAGTTTGAGTGATAGCTCTCTTATTCCAGGTAATGTACAGTAGTAGATGTTACCTGCAGTATTCCTATGTAATACCACAGATAACATAGTTATTGCTATCTAAGTACAGATAATGTAGTAGATGACACCTGCAGTCCTATTTACCACCACAGATAAACACAGTGATTGACTGATAACTCTCTGAGTGCAGGTAAAGTCGTATATGTTGCCTGCAGTAGTCTCATGAAAAACAACATTTAACATAGTGATTACTCTTTGAATGCAGGTATGTTGTAGATGGCACCTGCAGTCCAATTAAACACCACAGAGAACACAATTGAGTGATAACTCTCTGAATGCAGAGAATTTTGTAAATCCTTTTATAATCCGTTATTACACATTAATATCTTTAGCTTAAAGCTTTAAAACAATAAATATGACTTCTATGGTATACATAATCCACAATAATCCCTATTAGAAATCTTTCTCTGAGTCATTTAATGTCCCCCAGTTCAGGATTTTTCTCTATTATAGATGAGGCAGAATATTAGATTACTAACAGATTCTATTTAAAAGTGTTCTTAAAGGGGTTGTCCAGGAAGTAAAAATTATAAGGAAAGGAGTGTGATAAAACATAAAATAAAATAAGCCATGCCCTCATTGATCCCACATCTCTCGTTCCACCACTTTTAGGATCCCCACTGGTCTCTGCTACCTCGTCCAGTCTCGACAAGCAGCAAATGATTGGAGGTATCTGATCTGCCTATCAATGGCTGAAGCGGGTGATTGCTGCAGCTAACAGTTGGCTGAGCAGACATCTCCAGGCCTTTCCAGCTTGTTGAGGCAGGAAGAAAGGACCCTTGGACCAGTATCTATCTCTAGAATGGGGCCCCAAAGTGAAAGAAAGCACACCATGCTTTCGCAGCTGACCACCATCGTTTCTATAAAAGTTCCGTAAATTGCTGAGCAGTGGCAGTCCTATAAAGGTGTGTGGTGGCCATGCTTGCTCCATGTGCGCTCTATTAATTTGTATGGGAATTCAGAAAATAGCCAAGCACGCTCAATAGGCTATTTTAAGAACTCCAAAAGAAGCGACAAGAAAGCACACCACTCTTACGATATGTGATCTTATTCAATTTGAGGGCCCCATTCTAGAGATAGGTGTGGGTCCAGAGTTGGTAGCCGAACCTATCTGAAATTGGTGGCATATCCTAACGATATGCCACCAGTGCTAGAGTTAACACAACCCCTTTAAGTATTATATCCTTAATAAAAAACATACAGAACTCAGTGTAGCTACTTACTTCCAATTAATTCATTATGCTATTCATATGTATAGTCCTTGTCAATGATACTTTCTTTAAGTGTATTCCACATTGAACATGGTGAGTATAATATAGTGCATTTAAAGCCTAGATAACTCTGCTAATGAAGGGGGGAGTAAGCTGCAATCCAATAAGCAATCCAGTTAAAATAACAGAAAGGTTCACGAAGAAAACATAGCATTAAGGAAAACAATTACCAAAGTCTCTGCCTCGAATATTGATTGAACATACACCAGGTAACAGGAAGGACAGAGATTAACACTTGCTAATGAATGACACTGAACATATGGAGAGATGTGATGAATCCCACTGGGCCATCGGTGTGAAAATTAATAAGCAGCGGTACAGTTCAAGAGTAAATCAAAACACCAGCGCCACAAGTCTCTAATCAAGGCTGGATTGCTGGGCAGAATACAAAGCCAATGAATAATTTCTTTTTTGTACCCACCTGCCTGAGGATTTGTGCTGCCATGACGTGACTACAATCAAAAATAATGCGAAATTCCCTTCCTCTCTTCATCTCTTTCAGAAGTGGTCGGGCGTCTTCAGACTCTGGGGGCAGCTGACGAATTTTTAACCGGATGTTATATCTGGCAGGGGCCATAATGAGCTCTTGTAAACGGATAAGACCTATAAAAGCAATTCAGAACCTATTAACTTCAGAAATCCACAGAAAAAGACACATTTTATGTGGCTTACCATAAAATAGTAAGAAACCTATAAAATATAAAGATCTACATTTATGATGAAATGTGAGGGATAAATACAATAGATATGCAACCCATAGATCTTACAAATACATTTAAATGGTAATCTTACACATTGCACATTAGCTTGAAAAACAAGTAAAGGGTTTGCATGCCTCAGACAATGTCCTTTCATTTTCTCTGTTAGTTTGTGGTTCCCTACTTCAGTCACTTTCAGTGGGGGCCATGTAATGCTTAAAGGGGTTGTCTCACTTCAGTAAGTGGCATTTATGATGTAGAGAAAGTTAATACAAGCCACTTACTAATATATTGTTATTACCCATATTGCTTCCTTTGCTGGCTGGATTCATTTTTTCCAACACATTATATATTGCTCGTTTCCATGGTTACAGACCACCCTGCATCCATCAGTGGTGGTTGTGCTTGCACACTATAGGAAAAAGCGTCAGCCTCTTTGATGGCCGGGACCATAGGAGCTCACATAGGCTAGTTTTTTATCCTATATTGCACGACCACCACTGATCAATTGCAGGATGGTATGTAACCATGGAAACAAGCAGTGTATAATGTGATAGAAAAATGAACCCAGCCAGCAAAAGAACCAAAATGGACACTCAAAATACGTTAGTAAGTGGCTTGTATTAGCCTCCTCAGAAAATGTTCTCATGCAGAAAATATTACACAATCATTTTACATTTGTAAGACGTTATGTGAACCTGGTCAATCAAAAATGTTTTTACCCACTGGTAAAGAAATGCAACACGGATCTAGAACTCACATGCATGTTGTGAATCTATCTTTATTGGCAGAGCAGTAAATACAGTCTAGCATGGGCTGTATTCCCCAAGCCCATGCAAGTAAATCTGGGATATGGACAGATTCACCCCAGTGAATCATCTGTTGGAAAAGAAAGCAGTGCTACTCCAAGCACTGCCTTCTCTTCATTGTTTACCTGCTCACAGGCGAAACTGCAGCGGTGAGCATGTGTAATTACAACTGCTCCTTCCCTATTCACTTCAATGAGATGTCTCCATTCTATTCAAATGAATAAGATGGAGCCATTTTTTTTAAGTAAATGGGGATGGCAGAGTTGTAATTACACCTGCTCGTTCTGCAGTTGTGATGGCAAAGATGTAAGCAGAGAAGATAACACAGCAATAGTATAAGGCTGCTTTGTTTTCAAACAGTTGACCAGCGGTCATGATATTGAACAACTGATCCTGCATTCCATCACCGTCATGTGATATTTTCTGCTTTGTTGGTCCTGATGACATCACATCTACATCTGAAGTGTGGCAAGGCTTGTAGGGCTCTGCTTTGTCAACACACCACCAACATTGACCTTATCTCTGAAGCTGGTGTTCTGTTCAATCTCCTGCTGTGTGGTGGGGCAGGATTTTTGTAAAAAGGCTCTAAGCAGTCATGGATCTGTGATGTCCAAGCTGGGGAGGAGGGGGGGGTCAGAGACCTGATTCTATAGATACTCCCCATGAGTCTTGTATCTGCCTGTAAACACAGAGTGTGGGTCACAGATCGCAATTACACCTGGGGGAATCACAATGCATTTAGAACTTAATCATCTGACATATGTAATGAAATAGTGTTAAATGCTGGTGATATTTATTTTTTGTGTAAGTAGAAAACCCCATTCAATATGATAAATTTGATATTTTGCACTCTATCCAAACTCTACTAAGATAAGAAGAAAAACTTTCTTCCTACATTTTTACATGAATGAGACATTGGGTCATTAGATGGGGGCCATTGGAAGAAACGTCAAGGGTACAGATCAGGTACCAAGGGTCAATTAAGGCGTAAAGAGCATGTGACAAGTTGCCTTTAAATAAATAATAAAAAAAAACCACAATTCTTCGTTACAAATAACCAGTTTTCACAATGTAATCACCATACCTGTGCTGTCATCATAGACCACGGTGGCCGACCTCCACTTTAAAAATTGCACAAGATCCAGAATAGCATGGCTGAGAGAAGCATAGTCTGGGTACAGGTTTACATAGAAGGAGTCTCTGTTATCTAAAGGGTGATGCTTCCATCGGACCTGAATATGAGGCACTTCTAGTGCATTGCAAATAGACTGGACAGCATTGGATGAAGAACTGTGTGATGGACCGAAAATGGCAACAACTCCAAGGGCCAACTGGTCACAAGCTGCAAAATAGAAACAATATGATCTTTAATGGAGCATAACAATTAAAATTGGAAAAAAATGTAAAATTGTCAAATAAAATATGGTTAAAATGAATGCACTCTTATTATCCCACCTTTTCTACAGGCTGCTTTTAATTAGATGATACATATACTGTATCTGAGCTGGCTTTTACTTGCATTGGTTACTTAAAGAAGAACTCCCACAAAAAAATGTATTCTCTGTCTTGCCTAGAAAGGTACATGATATAATCTGTAGTGAATGTCATTTTCTTATTAGTGGCTGTATTTGTGAGTTATTATCTCCCTGATTTTTCTCATCTGTGTCATGTGACCAGCAATCAGACCCACCAACTGACACAGCATCTTCTGTGTGGACAGGAAGTCAGTTTCTCCATGTATTCCTATGGGAGCTTCACTCTCAGTCTCATAGGAATGAATAGAGAAGTAACTGGCTTCCTGTCATGTGTCAGAGATCAGAGAGTTGGTCACATGACACAGCTACAATTAGAAGAGAGGGGATAGCTCACAGATACAGACACTGATGAGAAGATTACATTCATTACAGATTACATCATGCATCTTTCTAACAGGTGAGAGAATAACAATTTTTGTGGGAGTTCTACTTTAAAAGCACACAGAGGTAACAAGTAGCAACACATGTGCATTAGATAGCTTTTCTGCTAAGAACCTTAGAGTTATTTATCATATGAAAATGAAGTATTAGTCTATATACAATGTTTGTATTTAGGGCTATGTGAGTGCCATTGTGTTCTGTTCATTCTCAATCATTGCCTGATCATTCAATTGTAGAAGTAATTCACTTACATTCAGCAATCATTCTTTCTGTATAGGGATAATCAGGTGATCAGCAGAACCTTTACATGGAACAACTATTGAGAATAAACGTTCATATCAAAGTGCATCCCTGATAATTGTCCTGATCTTCAGCCTCTGTAAAAGGACCTTGTAGTATAACTCTGTTGTGAGATGGTGGGTGGCTCTACATCTTTCACAAGTCTCACTCCTTCTCTTAAGTGTATAAGATTAATAAATAATTAATAATAATAATAATAATTAATAAATAATTAGCACTTATATTTACTATTATAATAATTAAATTTCTTATTTTGTAGATATACACTCTATACAAAACTCTCTCTACAAAAAAACTCTCTGAAAAATTCTACTGTCAGGACAAAAATTAGAATAAAAGTCTTTGTTTCAATGTAGATAAGATATTTGAAAGCACACTGAAAGTTGAAAAATATAAACAGCACAAAATAAAAAAATAAAACATATATAAATGCTCCTTGAATATCTTTTTACTCCAGCCCTTTTCTTGCCCACAAGTCACATAAAGTAAATGCAGCACATTAAGTGTATACTACAATTTACAACAGTAGCTCCTGGGCTGTACAACAAGTGATATGTAGACAATGTATATGATTTAGTATTGGTTTCTTAAGCACAATTTCAACCAGTGGGAGACAAAGATTAATTTTTATTGGTTTAGCTCTGCTCACAATAGACAATGGGATGATAAATCGTCCATGAACTAACTGGATGAGATGGAAACTTGACCACTGAGCACATCTTGATTATGTGTAGTGCTCAAAAGTAAATCAGCAAGGATAAACTACATGAACTAATTCTGCCCTGCAACACAAATAAGAAACCTTTTGTCTCTATTCCCTATGAAACAAAACATGCATTTAATAGCTTGGTATTGTGCTATGTTTTAGATGACTCTTTGGTTGCACTTTATAGATCCTGTAGAAACCTCTTTTCAATGCCAAATATCACATGTCACGTATTATGCAAATCTCTCTGTGAAGGTCAAGCCCAAATTTTATGATGTTGCAGATAAGTTTAAATTTTCTATTTGTATCTCTATTTATAAGGCCTGTCACAAACGACCATGGAACACTGTCCGGTACGGGCCGTGAAAGCCTGGACTGTGCTCGCTCTGAGGACGGGAGCTCACGGCGTCATTAGTTGCTATGACTCCGTGCGCTTCCTGAGGCCGCCGCTGTACAGTGAAACAGTGTTTCGCTGTAAAGCAGCGGCCTCAGGAAGCGCACGGCGTTATAGCAACCAATGACGTCGTGCACCCCCGTCCTCAGAGGGAGCACGGTCCAAGCTTTCACGGCCCGTACCGGACCGTGTTCCACGGTCGTGTGTGACAGGCCTAAAGGGATTGTTCTTTACACAATAAAAACATGTACAGTACAAACTAAAAGTTTGGACACACCTTCTCATTCAAAGAGTTTTCTGTATTTTCATGACTATGAAAATTGTAGATTCACACTGAAGGCATCAAAACTATAAATTAACACATTTGGAATTATATACTTAATAGAGATGAGCGAGCATGCTCGTCCGAGCTTGGTGCTCGTTCGAGTATTACGGTACTCGTAAGTGCTCGCTGCTCGGACGAGTATCTCGCCATGCTCGAGGAAATGGCATCTCCCGTATTTTGAATTTTTGGCGCCTATAAACTCAGCCAATCACAAGCCAGGAGACTCTGCGGTACACCCAGCATCACGTGGGGCCCTTACATGTCGATAGCAGGGGTTGGCTGGCCTGATCAGGTGACCCTGGAATATACTAGTGACTGCCCGCGGTGCTCGGCTCAGATGCTGTCTGGATGTCATTAGGGACAGAGCTGCTGCGTTTCAGGGAGAGTGTTAGGGCCTGGATTTAGTTCTCTGTTAGGCAGGAGTGATCTCAAAAGAACCCAACAGCCCTTCTAAGGGCTACAAGACATTTTTTTTGTCTCCTGGCTGGGCTGGCTGGCACTAGTAGTGCAGCTATCGCCATATATAGCCCTGTTTTTATTGTTTTATCTCAGTGATACAAATCCATTTCATACAGCTGTGTGGAACCATTCTGCGTGTCACAGTTCAGCTGTCCACTCAACACAAACCACAATCCGTATTTTCTGTCCAGGTGACCCATACTGTACGTCATGTAATCAAATAAGGTCTTTTGCTTTCACTGATACAGCTACATTAAAAAAAATCTCTGTGCGACATTTGTCTGGGTTGCAGTAAAAATAGCCACAGTAAGCAGGGGCTGAGTTTGCTCTCTGATAGTTTGTGCACGTCACGTTAAAAAAAAAATACAAAAAAATTTAAAAAAAGTTTTTTTGTTGTTTTATCTCAATGACACAAATCCATTTCATACAGCTGTGTGGAACCATTCTGTGTGTCACAGTTCAGCTGTCCAGTCACCACAAACCACAATCTGTATTTTCTGTCCAGGTGACACATTCTGTACGTCACTTAATTAAAAAAGGTCTTTTGCTGTCACTGATACAGCTACATTACAAAAATCTCTATGCGACATTTGTCTGGGTTGCACAGTTTCAGTGTAATTGCTCCATATTGCACGGTACGTAATAACATACGTAATTTAGCTCTAACTTATCCACCTACCGTATTTTTCGCCCTATAAGACGCACCGGCCCATAAGACGCACCTAGGTTTTAGTGTAGGAAAATAAGAAAAAAATATTTTTCATCAGATCCTCTTGTCAGACTGCCCATAAATTTAAGGGACATCACATCAGACCCCCATATCAGCCCCCTGTGCCCCCATACCATCTCACTGTGCCCCCATCAGACTCAGATCAGCAGAATGTGCCCCCATCAGACCTCAGATCAGCAGAATGTGCCCCCATCAGACCTCAGATCAGCAGAATGTGCCCCCATCAGACCTCAGATCAGCAGAATGTGCCCCCATCATACCTCAAATCAGCAGAATGTGCCCCATCATACCTCAAATCAGCAGAATGTGCCCCATCATACCTCAAATCAGCAGAATGTGCCCCCATCATACCTCAAAATCAGCAGAATGTGCCCCCATCAGACTCATATCATGCCCCCATCAGACCTCAAATCAGCAGAATGTGCCCCCCATAAGACCTCACATCATCAGAATGTGCCCCCCATCAGACCTCATATCATGCCCCCATCAGACCTCAGATCAGCAGAATTGTGCCCCCATCAGACCTCAGATTAGCGTTTTGTGCCCCCTCACGCCACAGATCAGCGTCTTGTGCCCCTATCAGACCTCAGATCAGCCCACCCAGCCACTGATAAAGACCATACTTACCGTACCTGTTCTGCCGCTGCCGCTGCCGTCCGGTCCCACGCTCCACGCTCCTCTCTACTTCCCTGCCGGCACGCACTATGACCTGACGCCGCAGCGTCAGGTCATAGTGCGTGCTGGCAGGGAAGAGAGAGAGGCGCGGAGCGTGGGACCGGATGGCAGCGGCAGTGCAGAACAGGTAAGTATGGTCTTTATCAGTGGCTGGGTGGGCTGAATCTGAGGTCTGATGGGGGTCCCTACGTACAAGTGAGCGCTTCCTTATGGAAGGGCTCACTTGTATTCGCCCTATAAGACGCACAGCATTTTCCCCCCTACTTTTGGGGGAAAAAAAGTGCGTCTTATAGGGCGAAAAATACGGTATATACAAACTACAATCCGTATTTCTGTCCAGGTGACACATTCTGTACGTCACTTAATTAAAAAAGGTCTTTTGCTCTCATGTGATACAGCTACATTACAAAAATCTCTGTGCGACATTTGTCTGGGTTGCAATTAAGCAGACCATGTCTGCTAATCTAATAGTTTCAGTGTAATTGCTCCATACTGCAAGGTACGTAATAACATACGTAATTTAGCTCTAACTTATCAGTAAAAGGTATCCCCCTAAGCTGATTGCAAAATGGCCTTGCAATTTAAACCGGCCCTTTCCATCACATCAGATATTTACCATATCATATCTAAATTATATTACCAATATGAAAAGAATATTACTAGACCTAATTGAGAATAAGAATTTTCTCTGTTTGGAGTGGATTTTAGAAATCAAACATAATGGAATAGGATGTACAGAAGTAGTATTTAAGATGGAAGTTATTAAAAAACTATTCCATCTTGCTTTACAAGAATTGAACTTTGTGTTCTACCATTGACTCATTTCTACATATTGTTCACGAGTGTGCAAGACTAGACAGGACAACTAAGTGACCTGAATATTTCACTACAAAAGTAAACATATATTCCACATTTAAAATGTCACCATCTTCTTCATTTAGAAAAGGCCATTAATGTATATCAAGGTGACCTATTGAGAACAACTGGACGCAGTGCTACAACCTGCACACAGTGCTTGTGGCCGAAATCTGCCAATGGGACGGTCAATGTGCCTTATTTGTTTTCCTCCAATTATAGTAAGTGTTTTTCATGCCATATTAAATTTAAATTATATTTAAAATTAAAAAGATGAATCCCATAATTATTTTAGTCTTAAAATCTCCTGGGACAAAATCTCCTGAGCCCTCCAGTTGTTGCAAAACTACAGCTCCCATCATTCCCAGACAGCCTACTGCTATCAGCCTACAGAAGGGTATGGTGGGAGTTGTAGTTTTATAACAGCTTGAGGGTCGCAGGTTGAGCATCCCTGATCTAGAATATAGCGATGAGACCATCTATGAAGCCATCAGAATTGAAGACATCCACTGTAGTCTGTACTTCATCCACTGTGATTGTATTTGTCAAGGGCTCCATTATAAAACAATACAGTACCTGAGACTGTTGGGAATTTCCACCCCTTACTAATTTACTATCACTATTACTCACACTTGCCACTAATTGTTGAACAGTAATGTGAAATGATAGTTATTGCTATAAAATTAATTTTGCCTCCAGTACAAGATGATCTCAGAATATCAGCTTTATTCCTTATGCTTTATTATTTTCACAAATCTTTCGTTATTAGTACAAATTATAATGTCCTATTTATATTTAGATGTTCATCGTATTTGGGCCGGATAGGTGGAGGTCAGATGGTTGGAGTAGATAGGGGTGGCTGTATGTACAGAGGAATTATACAACATGAGCTCAACCATGCCCTGGGGTTTTACCATGAACATTCAAGGAGTGACCGGGATAACTATGTCACCATCATGTACCAGTACATATCACCAGGTAATTCCTTCTCACTAAGTACATTGGGAGGAGATTCAAACTAGAATAAAAGTAGAACTAGTTTAGTTGCCTTTAAAAACCAAGCAGATTTTACCTTCCATTTCCAAAATGAAAAGTCAAATCTGATTTGTTGCCATTGGCAACTAAGCCTGCTTTACACCAGTTTGATAAATCTCCCCATTCCATTTATTTCCATGATAATCCTTTTTTGTCCTTCAGATGTATATCTGCATGGACATGTCAGGATTCATGTGAACAAGGTTGTGGAAACCCCATTTACCTGCAATGGATGTGGATTTCACATGGATTTGGCTGCAGAGTCCTTGCCAAAATCTACATAAAATTCAACACGTTAATATACCCTTATAGAGATGCTTTGTTTTATAGGTGATTTAAACAATTTTGAAATACAAAACAGCAATAACCTTGGTCTGGAGTATGACTATGGATCAGTGATGCATTATGACAGGTAAGTTTATTAGATTATTATTATAGAGACAAACCACTAATACTTTGTAATATTCTTATTCATGATGTAGTACATGGTCACATTCTAACATTTCCACCTTATTTTTTTCTTTATCTGACAGTTTCGCTTTCTCAAACACCTCAGGACAACCTACCATTGTGACAATACCAGTTCCCAACATCCCAATTGGGCAAAGAAATGGATTGAGCATTCTAGATGTCTCTAAAATGAACCAGTTGTATCAATGCAGTAAGCTTACTGGTCTACAGATTTCAGGAAGTTATATACCAGATCCATTACGGTCATTGATGGAATCATGTTTATCCTTTCAGATGTCTCTGCTTATTTACTCAATGAAAAGAATGGAAGTCTGACCTCTGCCAACTACCCATCAGCCTACCCCAATAATGCCAGCTGTGTTTGGCTGATCAGAACACCGTCAGATCAGGTACCATAGTGAAAAGGCAAAACTAGACAAAATAACCAAAACTCCTTAGTAGTGTTAAACGAGCACCTCTGTGTTCCTATGCTCGGATGCTCTGGCCGAGCACTAGGGGTTGCTCTGGCCGAGCACTAGGGGTTGCTCGAGTGCTTGGCCGAGCACCCGAGCATAATGTTAGTCAATGAGACTAAACCAAGCTCGGAAGAGGGGAGGGTGTCTGGTTAATAGAAAAGGTCAGAATCGCGACTTCTCTTTTACTCCTTTCACTTGTAAAAGTATGCCAATTAACTGAATTTGTATGCATTCGCGTACAAATGCGTCCGCATTAGCTGACAAATTCGTAGGCATTCGTGTACAAGTGTGTACGCATTAGCATACAAATCAACATTCCAGTGAATTCCAGTACTCTCCCGCACAAATGGTGCAGGAAAGACTCGAGCATTGCGATCGAGTATAATTCGAAGTTTGGCTGAATACCAAGCGGATTCGAGCGTAGGCATGCTTGGCCGAACAGCGAGTTCGGCCAAGCATGCTCGCTCAAGACTACTCCTTAGTTTTTGCAATAAGACCATTTTTTCTATAAATTCAATATCTAATATACTAGGAACTGAATTATCGAACTATTCATGGAGATAATCTAATCAATTGTAGCAAATTTTACCCCAAAAACTGGATTCAGGCAAATATGAAGATTTTGTAATCCATTTTGGACCAATTACTCAAAATGGTGGCTACTGATGTACATAACAAGATAGCCACCAAAAAGGGAACATTTTAGACCATTTCTTAAAGACGTGGTGTGCTTTACAACCTGCTACCACTCCTTTACTAAAAACCATGTATGTCACTGTCAATTTGACATTTCTAATGCTGTCTTGGCATCAAAGCTTGAAAGAGGTTTGATACAGTCCTAGAAGACCACAGACTGGCTTATTAATTTTCATGGCAAATGAGGCACTTTCAATTTGGTTTGATCTTAGTTGGGCCTGAAACAAATCTGACGACCAACTTATGTGAATTGGATCTAAAGTGAATATATATATTAAGTGTGCTTTTAGTGCATCTTTGGCATGAACTAATCCTGTCTTTATACAGTCTTTATCTACAGATATATCTAATTTTCTACATAAACCCTCATATTGGTTTGATGATTTGTGTGTTGATGTTCAAGACATATCCCTCTGAATCATCTGTGCATTGAAATGTTAAACACATGGTCTGGGTGGGCCATCTACAATTGAGTCTGATAGCTTCATGTGGCTTCATTATTAATATTGGTTCTTGTTTACACAAATGTTTATCTGGTTCTCATTTTTAGGTTACATTGAACTTTGTTGCCTTTGATGTCCAGTCATCTCCCAATTGTACATCTGACTATATTAGGATTTATGATGGTCCAACTAAGAGAGCTCCCCTGTTGATGGACAGAACTTGTGGCAGTAGCTTGATCCCTCCAATCATTGCATCTACTAACCAGTTACTGGTTGAATTTTCCAGTGACAGCAGTGTTACTAGGGCAGGCTTTAAAGCCTTATATAGCTCAGGTACAGTGTTAGATAATAGATCTTTTATTTGAACTTGGTAAAGTTTGTAATATTTAATTGCAATGTTTGAAGGAAATGCCTCTTCAGAAAATGGGCTATAGGTTAAATCAAGTCTGCATGTTACACCTAATTTTTTTTTATTATGTTTTCCATGCCATTATTTATATTAAAACAAAGTCCTAAAATATGGTAGCTTTCACTAAGTAATACGGGAACTTTCCCTGAAGATATTTTTCAACAGTCAACTCATTACTACTTCAAGCATAATCACAATGATTTTAGTGGCCTACCAATTAATGTGTAGGTGTGTGTGGGGAGGGCTAAAAAAAAAAAAAAAAAAAAAGATTGGACAGTTGATAAGGAATACTAATTTTAAGAGATTAGCTGCTGCAAGAGGTTTTGGATATTTAAAAGTATTCCATGATTCTAATATTGGACTATCCTTAGAATAGACCATTTATATCTGATCGCAGAAGTATGACACCTGGCACCCCTGCCGATCAGCTCTTCTTGAGTAGCTCTGGAACCACAAATTGACCCCGAAACTACATACAGTAGCTCCATAAAATGTGTAGTGCATGAAGCTAGATACTGAAGCACTGCTCCCATTGAAGTCATTACTGCAGTAACCAGGTCTGTCCACTACATATTGGATGGAGCTATGGGGTTCTAGTGCTGACTGAGCACCAAAGCTACTCAGGACTGGCCTATTTGAGGAGGGGGGCACCAATCAGATACTAATTGCCTACCCTAAGGGCTCAGTTCAGGTTCTCTTTTAATTCTTTAGACTACCATATTAAATATAGTGACAAAAAATAAATAAATTGTGTAGGAATATTCTAATTCAACTATTTTAAAATGCATTTCTCTTAGTGCAATGTGGAGGAACGTTCTATACCCCTGAAAGAAACTTTACATCCCCTGGTTACCCCAATTCTTATGGCCCAAACCTGAATTGCATCTACAACATTACAGCTCCGGTTGGAAAGACGGTAAACCCCACAAATATATTTCCTTTTTTATGACCTACACCAATTCCTCAGTAATGATTCATATGTTATAGTCTGAGTCACTTGTGTTATAATAAGATAACAGTGTACACTTCTGCTCTTTACAGATTAAATTCACAGTTACTGATTTTCAGACAGAGAATGCGCAGTTTTGCCTCTATGACTATTTAGAGATCCTGGATAAGACCACCTGGAAGGGTCCATTCTGTGGGAACTATAAAGTCCCTTCCTTTACCTCTCAAGGAAATTCCCTGTGGCTGAGATTTGTTAGTGACGGCAGCAAACAGTATAGAGGCTTCCAGGCATCATATAAATTTGGTAAGTACTACAGCCTTTCCTTTATATGTTCTTCATAATATGCAAGACATTATATCTATATGGCAACTAAAGTGCAATCAATCATTCAGAGAAGCATGTGTTTGTCCAAAGAGAACGACCCCTATAATTTATTCTACGTCTACTGGTTAGATTCACTTGAGAAGTCACAAAAAACATTCCTCTACAATTAGGTATAATCAATGAGGAAACCAGAAGTGTCAAGTTTCTCTGCAGCGCCACCATAGGCAATGTCAGATTTTCACACCAGTGAACCAGAGGATCCTCCAGTGGGCCCAGTCAGATACCATAGTGGGCCATGAGAAGTCTGAGGATCCCTTAATTTAAGACTCGCTAAAGGTCTATATGAAAACAGGTCATAATCAAGGACAGCTCCCTTAAAAGATTTAGCCTGTCCATTGTTACGGTTCTTTTAGAGGGTCAACTTCTGCCCCCAAACATCTGATGGTGTACAAGTCATTCAGCACTAGTTTCTAAACAGACCAAAGCACATTGAATGAGGAATGAATTATCACCTCTATGATTGCTTGTCCCCCATTCAGTTTCCATATTGTTGGCAGCACATCCACAGTGTACACAAGACTATGCCAAGTACTTTGAGTTAAAGATGTTACCACCCAACAAAATAGTTTTTTTTTAAGTCCAGATAGTCGGCCTGTATAAAGGTGCCTTTAGGAATGAAGGCAGTTAGGTTACAAAATTTAGAGGCATTGCTGGTACCACCAAGGATCGACTTAAATGTGAGGGAATACAGGAGAAAAAGTTCAATTTTCTATACCACAACTGCAAAAAGAAGCAATACACAATTCCTTTAGAAATAGAGTTAACAACTGGATCCTCCAGAAGAATTGATGATCTTTGCACTGGTTTTCTGGCCAGATCAAAGTTCTGATGACATTGCATTACTCTTATTTCTTATTTTGTAAAACTATTAGTTATATAAATCAAACTTAATCTTCTTCTACGTCTCATTTTTTATTTTCTTATTACTCCTTTGGTTTCCTATTGGTCTTAACAATGAAT
The DNA here is from genome assembly GCA_900303285.1 of Rhinella marina. Classification (NCBI taxonomy): domain Eukaryota; kingdom Metazoa; phylum Chordata; class Amphibia; order Anura; family Bufonidae; genus Rhinella; species Rhinella marina. Next base: position 29,234 of record ONZH01010050.1, on the reverse strand, counting down.
ACAGTGTATAGAATTGTATATATCGGCTTCTTTAATCCATCTTCTTGTCTCTCTGCAGTGTAATTGGAGATCATCAGAGCCCAAAATACAATGAAGTTCTACCAGTTCAGTCTACCTCACTGGAGTTATAGCTATGGTATTTAATGTTCTTGGTTTTGTTTTTTTGTTTTACTTGTATTTATAGTACAGAGAATGAGTCATTCTAATAAAGTTTCTAACTGCATCGTGTAAAATGATTTATAGTCAATTATTTTGAGTGTATTTATCTGTATGTGATAATGTGAAGATATGTGACAATAGCTGCTGTATCAATGCCTGTCTGCTAAGGACTCCTGAGGCAGTCATCTGTCCAGTGCTACAATGCATTGTTTATAAGAGAATTTATTATAGGATCCATCTTCAGCTCCTATGAACATTTTACCTTCCCCTCATTATGGTATCTTGCTGTTGGGGACTGGGAGGAATAGTGGCCCCACCAGGTTAGTTATTGAGCTGCATATCTACTGCCATTCATTACCTACTTGAATGAATGGTTTATGAAAGACAAATACTAACCTTCTCTATAGCTTCTACTAGTGTTGAGCTAAATTGAAGCTAATGAAGAAGAATTCTATCTAAATTTCAGGAAAATTTTGATTAATCATGAAGGAGCTTTATAGTAACAAATCAATTTTTCCTGAAATGGTGGTAAAACACAAATAAAACCATACTCCCCGGAGAGGCAGTTGCAGCCATCATGATTGAAGAAAATGCACCAATTTTCACGTGCGCCGACATGCGACATCACCACACTTGGTGGGTGCGTTAACATCTGTAATGACGTTACAGTGCCCACCCAGCATGATGACGTGGTGACATGTCAATGTGTGAGAATTTGTTTCCTTCAATCAAGATGGCTGCGATGGTCTCTCCAATGTCTGAGGAGAGTATGCATTTTTCTTCTTAGCCCCTGATTAACCCACTGATGGCTAAATGTGACTCAGATGCTGCGATCCACTTTGAACATGGCATCTGAGGGGGTTAAATAAGGGACAGTATAATCGCCGTTACCAGTCATTGCATGCACTCCATACAATGGAATGCGATTTGTTACCAAGTAGCTTGTAACTAATTTAATTTGGTAGAGGTTGGCAAAGCAGCCAAATCAAATTAGAAAACTTCTCAACACTAGCGTCTAGGTTTGGACAGAGACAAGTATCTGGACACAGATTGAAAATACAAGACCCCATCCTATATTTCTTGCAAACTCATAAGGATTGAGCAAGTGTGTCAGTCATAACCACAAATTCCTGATGAGATAGCTGAAGGAGTCACTAGGGGAGGGGGGAGTCTCTGATAGCACTGATGGTCTGACAGATTTAAGAGACCGGCTGCAATGCAAAAAGTCAAAACAAAGGAAGCTAAACAGGGCAAGCAGTAGAATACACAGCTTGACTTGTATTCAGAAACTACTTTTACAAAAGCATTTCATAGATTAGTCACATAGGTAGAGATGAGCGAATCTATTTGTAGATTCGTTGATTTGTATGAAATCTTGGAAATTTTTAGCTGCGAAGCGAATCTGAATATTAGGTGATTCGCTTTGTGCGCATTCGCTATGTAGGTTGTCCTAAATTATACGCTATTGCTACGTTTAAGTTACTGTAGCGTATGAATTCAATTTCATTAGCGAAATTTTACTTTTAGTTCGTTTATCGTGTGCAAAAGACCAGGAAGAAAGCAGTCACCTGACCTAGTGGGCAGGGCTTGCTCACTTCTGCTGCGACAATGTTCCGAAAAGTTTGGCAAATAAAATTTTGCATGATTCGCTCATCTCTGCATATAGGCTAACCATTTGATATTTTTCTTAAACAATCTTCATATCTTAGATTTCCCCTAACAAGGTGGAGTTTCATAAGACTAAATTGAGAAGAAAACTGTATAAAATGATTTGTACCCTCAGACATAACACTATGTATATAATACAAAGGTATATCCAAGAATAATTTTGCATAATTCCTCAAAACCAACCCTCCTCCAACCACTGATTCTTCCCTCTCCAGGTTGTCCATAATTTTTGAAAACATTATAGAACAGTTTTTGGAGGAATATTTTATAGCTTACATAAAATATTCTTCATTTAGTTAAGACCAAGGCTGTTCACCAAAGTGATGTTGACACCAACTGGACCTAGTATTATTGTCTGCACTAACTGTCTATGGCTAAAGTCTGCCAATAGGACTGTCCTGGTGCCCTACACTCTTACTAATTAGAGAATTGTTTGCTGTTATTTTATACCTAAAGTACAGCATATGTGCCGACTGCACAACCATACATTCATCATATGTTAACTTATCAGATTATTGGCACCTCAACTTGTTCAAGACTGCCATGGAGGAATCTGAAACTCTTACCTGTGTCAGGTTTGAGGTAGTCATTCCGTGTTGTCTGAGGTACAAAACCATCTCTTCATAAGGGTAGGTGGTGCTATTCAAGCTTTATCAACTGCAAATTACAATGTGATTACATTACATTATAAAATTCTACATGAATTATGACAAATATGAAATCAAGCTGATTCGTATGATTTATCCCTTCACTATTTTGTCAGAAAATGTAAATGTAAGCAAGGCTTAGGGTTAGAGATGAGCGAGTACTAAAATGCTCGGGTGCTCGTTATTCGAAACGAATTTTTCCCGATACTCGGGTGCTCGTTTCGAGTAACGAACCCCATTGAAGTCAATGGGAGACTCAAGCATTTTTGCGGGGGACCAAAGCTCTTCACATGGAAGTTTGCCTGAAAACCTGGAAACCTCAGAAAATGATGGAAACACCACGGAAATGGACAGGAAACAGCAGGGGCAGCATGCATGGATGCCTCTGAGGCTGCCTAATCCCACCATTACCCCAAATTCTCAGGCAACAGCCTGGTGGTTACCCTCATGGCAATTGTGCTCACCCAGACCAAGAAAGGCGAGGCAAATACCCATCACATGTTAGGGAAGCACCCAACTAGGTGCAACGAAGGTCCATCACCGCCTGCAGGTGACACCACTGCTCATGCTGGCACTGCTGCTGAAATCAAGTTTAGTATCTGTTCGTATCAGTTGCTGTGCCTGCTGGTGGTATAGTGGTGAGCATAGCTACTTCCCAAGCAGTTGATCTGGATTCAATTCCCGTCTATCGCAGGTGGCAATTCAGAATCAGTACAATATCTAATACGTCCCCCTACCCGGGTAAATTGTTTGGAGAGAGGGCCTGTAGGTGGGGGGCAAGGAGGTTTCGGTGGAAGAGCCAGAGGAGTGCCCCCTGGGCTAGCGTGTGTGGTGGTGACAACAGCCGGAATGCATTTGGAAATGCTCTAGCATCAGCCGGTGCAGTAGCGATTCTTCTCAGTTTAATACCGTATACGTCCCCTATCTTGGGACCCTATATTTAATGGATATTTCGAACACAGAAAAGGGAAAAATAGCTGGTTGCTCTGGCCAGGGGAGTGTCTTTCCCACTGCAGCTAAGGGGACGTGTCCATGCTCTGCCTATCACAGGTCAGGAGGCAGATAAAAGAAGAACAAAAACAAACATGACTGCAACTTCTGATATGTCCCCTATCCGGCTAAATTGTTTGTAGAGTGGGCCTGTAGGTGGAGGGCAGGGAGGAGCAAGGAGGTTTCGCTGGAAGAGCCAGAGGAGTGCCCCCTGGGCTAGCGTGTGTGGTGGTGACAACAGCCAGAATGGATTTTTGAAAGCTGTTGCATCAAGCGGTACAGTCGTAAATTATGAACTTGATCAAGTGTAGCATGTGTTCTCTGTATTCTTCTCAGTTTAATACCGTATATGGCAGCTATCCGGAAAAATAGTTTGGAGAGAGAGAAAGATAGGAAAAAGACGTAAATTGTTTGTAGAGTGGGCCTGTAGGTGGGGGGGCAGGGTGGGGCAAGGAGGTTTCGGTAGAAGAGCCAGAGGAGTGCCCCCTGGGCTAGCGTGTGTGTTGGTGACAACAGCCGGATGGAGTTAGAATGACGACACGACCCCAACTTAAAAATTTAGCATCAACCGGTACAGTCGTAAATTATGAGATTGATCAAGTGTGGCAAGACTTTTTAGATGGAGATTGCATGTGGTCACGTACTCCCTGGAACCCCATAGTCACCCCTTCTCTGATGTGCTAGCCCAGAACATTCTCTGCCCCAATTCGCAAGACCTTTTGCTGTTTCAGTGTGCTGACAGTGTGGATTTACCAGTGTTGTCTGAGGAGGTGGTGGACAATGGCGAGACACAGGTGTCGGGGGGGTGAGGTAGTTGTATGGGAAGCAGGTTACAGTGGGGACTCCTTGGGGGGGACTTTCTCATGATGGGACAGATTCAACTTGGGTGGATCAGGCACATTAACAGATGAATTTTTTGGGGGGGTTTATTTAACTTTTATTTAGCAAAAATAACCACAGAGATATTTATTCGTTATCTTCTCTGCGCAGTCTGGCGTTGGGGTTCCTTACTTTGATGGCGAGCTGTGCCGCTCTCTCCACAATGGTCTGCAGCTTCTTAGATGGAGACTGTCAGCGATTTCAGTACAGAAGGACTTGTTGCTCATCCACAGAACCTCGTCCTCCATGACATTGTGGACAAGGAATTTGCAGGTGGACCAGGAATTTGCGGAACCCTGTGAGCAGCATGTGTTTGGTCTACTTGCTACCGTATCCAATGTTGGGCAATATAGATTCGCAAGTAATATTATTTTTCACACCTATCCCAAAAATAAAAATGCATGCAGTATGCGCAAATAAAACTTGGAACTGGAATTGGAGAGAGGGCCTGTAGGTGGACCTCTGGAAAAATTGTTGGAATAGAGGGCCTGTAGGGGGGCCCTCCTGAAAAATTGTGCTAAAAGAGTGCCAGTTGGACCGCTAAAAAATGGCGTTTTTTGGGACAGCATTAGGCAAAGACGATATGGAGGAGGAGGAGGAGGAGGAGGAGTAGTAGAGAGGAGGAATCGGATACACAAGTTATTTAAATCTTTAGCTGCTTTCCCCCAGAGGAGATTTGAATTCCGGTGAAATCCAGGCTTTGTTCATTTTAATAAGCGTCAGCCTGTCAGCGCTGTCAGTTGACAGGCGTGTACGCTTATCGGTGATGACGCCACCAGCTGCACTGAATACCCGCTCTGACAGAACGCTAGCGGCAGAGCAGGCCAGCACCTCCGAGGTGTACAGCGCCAGTTCAGGCCACGTGTCCAGCTTTGAAACCCAGTAGTTGTATGGAGCAGAGTGATCGCTACGGACGTTGGTATGGTCAGCTAGGTACTCCCTCACCATCTTTCTGTACAGCTCCCCCCTACTCTGCCTAGACTGGGGACAGGTGACAGTGTCTTGCTGGGGTGACATAAAACTGGCAAAGGCCTTGGAGAGCGTTCCCCTGCCAGTGCTGGACAAGCTGCCTGCTCGCCTCCTCTCCCCCGCTACTTGGCCCACAGAACCATGCCCTCTGCCGCTAGCGGCGTCAGATGGGAAGAATTGTTTCAGCTTGTGCACCAGGGCCTGTTGATACCTATTCACTCTCATACTCCTTTCCTCTGCAGGGATGAGAGTGGAAAGGTTCTGCTTGTACCGTGGGTCCAGGAGAGTGAACACCCAGTAATCGGTGTTTGAAAAAATTCTTCTAACGCGAGGGTCACGGGATAGGCAGCCTAAAATGAAGTCTGCCATGTGCGCCAGAGTCACAACACGCAAGAATTCCCTCTCCTCACTGACCTGACTCTCCATTTCCTCCTCCAAGTCCTCCTCTTCAGCCCATACACGCTCAAGAGTTAAGGACTGAGCACTGGTACCCTCTACTGTCTCGCCGACATTCTCCTCCTCTTCCTCATCCCCCTCCTCCGATACGCGCTGAGAAACAGACCGGAGGGTTCTCTGGCTATCAAGCGACGTATCTTCCTCCGCCGTCTCATGTGACAAGCGCAAAGCATCCGACTTTTTCAACAGGGAAAGCAGCGGGATGGTGAGGCTGATAATGGCGGCATCGCCGCTGACCATCAGTGTTGACTCCTCCAAGTTGCTCAACACCTGGCAGATATCAGACATCCACGTCCACTCCTCATTGTAGACTTGAGGAATCTGAGAGACCCGACTACCAGTTCTTGTGGAAGATGACATCTGGCAGTCTACAATCGCTCTGCACTGCTGGTAAACTCTGGATAACATGTTTAATGTGGAATTCCATCTCGTGGGCACGTCGCACAACAGTCGGTGAGCGGGCAGTTGTAGGCGGCGCTGCGCTGCCCTGAGAGTGGCAGCATCTGTGCTAGACTTGCGGAAATGTGCACAGATGTGGCACACCTTGGTGAGCAAATCAGACAGATTGGTGTATGTCTTGAGGAACCGCTGAGCTATAAGATTGAACACGTGGGCCAGGCATGGCACATTTGTCAGTCTGCCGAGTTGCAGAGCCGCCACCAGGTTACGCCCGTTGTCACACACAACCATGCCTGGCTTGAGGTTTAGCGGTGCCAGCCACACATCGGTCTGCGGCGTGATGCCCTGTAACAGCTCTTGGGCGGTGTGCCTTTTGTCACCTAAGCTCAGCAGTTCGAGCACCGCCTGCTGGCGCTTACCCACGGCACTGCTGCTGCGCCTAGAGCTACCGACTGAAGGCGCCGTGCCCACGGATGGCAATTCGGTGGAGGAGGAGGGGTCGGAGGAGGAGGAGGCATAGTACGTCAGAGACCGTGACCGAGGTAGGCCCCGCAATCCTCGGTGTGGGCAGTACATGAGCGGCCCCAGGGTCATTCTCGGTCCCAGCCTCCACCAAGTTAACCCAATGTGCCATCAGTGAGATGTAGTGTCCCTGCCCGGCAGCACTTGTCCACGTGTCCGTGGTTAGGCGGACCTTCTCAAACAGCGTTGGTCAGGGCACGGATGATGTTCTGTGACACGTGCTGGTGTAGGGCTGGGACGGCACATCGGGAAAAATAGTGGCGGCTGGGGACGGAATACCGAGGGGCAGCCACCGCCATGAGATTTCGAAAGGCCTCGGTCTCTACCAGCCTATAGGGCAGCATCTCCAGGCTAAGCAGTTTGGAGATGTGGACGTTGAGGACTTGGGCATGTGGGTGGGTGGAAATGTATTTCCTCTTGCGCTCCAGCGTCTGCTGTAAAGACAGTTGAACGCTGCGCTGGGACACGTTGGTGGACGCTGTGGAGGATCGTGGAGGCGAAGGTGTGGTTTTCCGGCGGGAGGCGCTCGTGCCGCGGTCCTGGGCAGGGGGTTGACTAGCAGAGGCAGCGAGTGACGCGGGGGGTTGACTAGCAGAGGCAGCGAGTGACACAGGGGAAGGAGCAGTGGTGTGACCCGCAGGAGGTGGTGAACGGCCTTGGTTCCAGTCAGTGGGGTGTTTAGCACTCATATGCCTGCGCATGCTGGTGGTGGTTAGGCTAGTAGTGGTGGCACCCCTGCTGATCCTGGTGTGGCACAGTTTGCACACCACAGTCCGTCGGTCATCCTCACTTTCTTTAAAGAACCTCCAGACTTGCAAACATCTAGGCCTCGCCACGGGAGCTTCACTACGTGGAACAGTTGCTGCTGATGCACCAGCTCTGGTCCTGCTTCTCCCTCTGGCCACACCACTGCCTCTTACAACCTGTTCTGGTGCAGCACTCGCCTCCGCCTCAGAAGCACTGTCTTCACTTGGCATATCAACCCAGCTTGGGTCAGTCACCTCGTCATCCTCCGATTCCTCAGTTTGCTCCCTCCTCGGAATTCCTCCCCTAACAACAACTTCACCACTGTCTGACAACCGTGTCTCCTCATCGTCCGACACCTCTTTACAAACTTCTTCCACTAAGTCAACATTGTCATCATCATCATCATCATCATCACCCACAGACTGCGACAGTTGGAAAACTTGGGCATCGGGAACGAGGTCAGCAGCAACCTGAGAAGTGGTTTGTGACTCTGGGAAGGGTCCAGAAAACAGTTCCTCAGAGTATGCCGGATCGCATTCCAAATTTTCCTGGGAGGGGGCAGACTGGGGGGAAGGAGGTTGAGGTGGAGGAGCCAGAGGAGTGCTCCCTTGGGTAACGTGGGTGGACTGCGTGGAAGACTGACTGGTGGACAAATTACTTGAAGCATTGTCCGCAATCCACGAGATCAACTGTTCGCACTGTTGTGGTTTCAACAGTCCTCTACCACGTGTCCCTGTAAGTTGAGACATGAAGCTAGGGAGTGTAGCTCTGCGGAATTCCCCTGCTCCCTCATCAGCGGGTACTGTCTCACCCTGCCCAGGACCACGGCCTCTGCCCCCTGCAGTAATTGAATGCCCACGCCCTCGCCCCTTAGCCCTGGGGTTCAAAATTTTTTGTATATAGGTGTATGATAAAAAAAAAAAATTAAGTCTGGTAGAATTAAGTGACGTACAGAAAGTGTCACCAGGACAGTATATACGGATGTGAGCGAATGTTTTGAACTGAGAAACAGAAAGGTTACACGCAGCTGAGTAAAATGGATTTGTATCACTGAGCTAAAACAACTGAAAAAATATATATTTTTTTTATATTTGTTTTTTTATTTTTTTTTACAATTTTGTTTTTTTGGGAACGTGACGTGCAGGAAATATGGTAGAACTGACTGACACCCTGTTAACGGTGACTATTTAGTCTGCGACCCAGAGAAATGTCGCACAGAGAGTTTTCTGGATCAAGCGGTAGATGATATTGGTAGCAAATGACTTGGTTGTATTGTGTGACGTACAGAAAGTGTCACCTGGACAGTATATATGGATTGGAGTGAGTCAGTGCTGAACTGTGATACACAGAATGGTTCCACAGTGCTGTGTGCAATGGATTTGTATCACTGAGATAGAACAATAAAAAAAAAAAACAGGGTTAGATATGGCGATAGCTGCACTACTAGTGCCAGCCAGCCAAGCCAGGAGACAAAAAAAAAATGTCTTCTAGCCCTTAGAAGGGCTGTTGGGTTCTTTGTGGGTGATCCCTGCCTAACAGACAACTAAATGCTGGCCCTAACACTGTCCCTGAAAGGCAGCAGCTCTATCCCTAACGACATCCAAACGGCATCTGAGCCGAGCGCCGCGGCCAGTCGGTAGTATATTCCAGGGTCACCTGATCAGGCCAGCCAACCCCTGCTATCGACATGTAAGGGCCCCACGTGATTCTGGGTGTACTGTAGAGTCTCCTGGCTTGTGATTGGCTGTGTTTTTAGGCGCCAGAAAAGCACGATGCGGAAGTTGCCATTTCCTCGAGTATGGCGAGATACTCGTCCGAGCTGCGAGTACTTACGAGTACCCTAATACTCGGACGAGTATGCTCGCTCATCTCTACTTAGGGTACTTTTAGTCATAAAGTGATCAATTCCTTAAAGTAGTTTTATTTTTGGCTATATCCAATTGCAGTGTATAAAATTTTGTATTGGAATGGATATCTTCCTTTCATTCCTCTATAGTTCTACCTGCATCTGCCTTCTACTGATGGACTTCACTATCTATGGACAGTCTCCATATCATTCAACAACCAGTGTATTGACAGCTTATAGCCAGGCAGTGCATGCTGGGCTATGATAGCCAGGCGTGCTCTACTGTGTCCAATTTATGACTAGGGAAAGTGGCAAGACTGGCAGAGAAACACCAATTGATGACTGCAGACCTACTACCACTTAAATTCAAAATTAACTTGCTGCTGGTTCTGCCTCTATGGCGTATACTGTTTTTTTTTATATGCAGTGCTGAATCCAAGGTGTGTCAGGTCAGTATCTGTACCAAGGAGAGTGTCGTCACTGAGCTACAGATGGCTGCATATGCCAAACTTCCAATGCGTTAAATAGATCGCTAGCCTTAGTCTGGAAATCAACTTGGCATTGCTAGATACCTTTCATACCTTTATTCCCAGCAATACCATCCTCCATTTCCTTTCTACCATTAACTTCTAACATCACTATTCAAAAGCAAACAATTTTATCTCAGCACTTAAGCCCACTAGCACCAATGTTTTCATATTAAAAACCCATCTGGTTTCAGTTCTTGACATGGTTCTAATTAGTGTTAAGCGAGCATGCTCAGCCGAACTCGCTGTTCAGCAGAGCATGCCTACGATCGGGTCTGCTCGGTGTTCGGCCGAACACCGAGTGTACTCCAGCGCAATGCTCGAGTCTCTTCCCCACACATTTGCTACGCAGCGAATAAACGTGCGGGAGAGTACTGGCATTCACAGTAATGTTAATTTGTATGCTAATGCTACACATTGTACGCTAATACGAACACAGTTAATTAGCGTACTTTTACGAGTAAAATGAGAAGTCACCATTCTGACCTTTTTCTATTAACTAGACATCCTCCCATCTTCCGAGCGGGGGGTGCCTGGTTTAGTCCCATCGGCTAACATTTTGCTCAGGTGCTCGGCCGAGCACTCGAGCACCCCCTAGTGCTCGGCCAGAGCACCCTAGCACAGAGGTGCTCGCCCAACACTAGTTCTAATATGATCACCTTTCATTTATGTATTTTCACTATTCCTAATCCACAAAAGGTTGACCCTACAAAGTTTCCTCCATGTCTCCGTATAATACTGTGATAGAGGATGTCCCTCAAACTCTAGACCTAATATACATGCTCCCATTTTGATTGTTTTTTGTGCAACCAATATAGATTTTCTTACAAGGGAATGTTATTGCAAACACTCCCCCCCCCCACCAACTATTACATGTAATAAATTCCCTAAAGTTTTGCTGTATTTGTTATTTGAGAACATACTTTGCACCTGTATTTGCTATTTGAAAACATGCTTTGCGATTTTATACTGCCTACACTATTACATTTTTTAGACGTTGGTCTTAATATCCCCTCTAGCTGGCGGTGGTGCCAGCCTCTCCATAACTTTGGTGCATCCACTGCCAATTCTAAATGTACGAGGAACACTGTTACTGGAGCAGGTGGCTCCCATCTTCTCAGATGCTGTGGTCACGTTTTAGGTTGCTAAGGGGTTAAAGGTGTATGGTGGCCACTCAGGCAACCCTCAAAACCAAGGCAGCACCGTCCCTGCTAAGCCATGCCTCTGACCCCATTAGGATTCACCCCCTCCAGCAGCCAACAGAAATGCAGAGGGAACTTAAGCTCATGTTTAGCCAGCACAGTGCTACTGTCCGACCATAAGATGTTAAAAAGGACATCCCTGCGTCCATCTAGGACCTGCGTCAGACAGAGGATAGGGGGTCCAAAAGCCGGACTGTCTGGCCAACCTATAAAAGTAACCTCCACAGCACCCCACTCCATTACCAGTGACTGCCAGTGTCTACCTGCTCCCTTAAAGCTGACCTAACAGTGAAAAACTGTCAGTGAGAGACTAAAGGACCTGTGCGCTTCTATTGGCTAATAATTGTCACATGACGGTGTGTAAGTTTGGATACAACTGCAGGACCTGTGAGCATCAACCCCGGCTTCACACGGGTATATTTAATCTATTTCATTTAATGTTGTGTGATTAGAAGACCACCACAGTGTCCTCATTACACTGACCTCCATGGCAGCAAATTCTCTTAACAGCATCCTCTATAACACAAGTTATGGTAAGCTGGTGTAAAACTGTCAGTGAGGCGAAGACTGAAGGACGTAATACGGGTCATATGACTGCCATATTTTAATTGTTAGCTGTGCATAAAGGGCAGACAAAAAAAAATCCAAGAGAGAATCCAGCCCTTTTCAGCCTTGACACCACTGCCCACACAATCACCTTAGCTGCCTCCAAGGAGGTCCCTCCATGCTCCACCAGTGGTTCTGTTCATTCTTCCAGCATACAGTCACTACCAGATATTTCATCTTCCCACATCAAGCTCACCGACTTGACATTCATCTTGTCAGTTACAGTTACTGGTTCCTGGTTGTCACTAGAAAGCACCTTTGTTTCACAAGAAACCAACAAGGCAGCATCACACTCTGAGCTGCTGTCACAGCACATATATCACATGTCACACTCATCATCAGCCCTGAGCTCTAGGGGCACACATGAGCTAATCCACTCATCTGACACTTCCTCTGTAACCACATCTGCTTTTCTCCCCCTCAGGTTTCACTATTCTGCTGCCTCTTAGGATCCCTGAGTTTAGCTATCCTACTACATCAAACCACACAAATTCACCTTGGGTACATCCCATCTGTTTGCCATGTTTTCCTGCTGCTTTATCCATCACAACTGCCTGGCATATTCCACCAGGAAATCCATGGCAACAGACTTTTGAGCAAAACAAGTCCACTTTTATCAGACACCACAGCCTCCAGGTCTCGCTCTGTAGAGACAAACTCAGCATGTACATTTCTTTTGCACCATAGACACAGTTTTATCAGCAGATATCACAGTCCCTTTAACCACTTCCCGTCCGCACGTTGACTATAAACGTCCGGGAAGCGGTTATCTATCTCTGAATGGCCGTTTATAAACGGCCATTCAGAGATAGCAGCTGCACGCTAATCGTGCAGCTGCACAGTGGGGTACCTGCTGTCAGTGACAGCAGGGTACCCCAAAGAGAAGGCAGGGACCGTTCCCAGGAGTCCCTGCCTTCTAGATCGCTGTATACACAGCGCTCAACGAGCGCTGTGTATACAGATCAGGAAGCGCTATTGCGCTTTCTGTTCCGGCCCGGCGGTCACGTGATCGCCGGGGCCGGAGAGTGCAGTATTATGCTGTACAGCCTCTCTGGGGATGTATTTCCCCTGTAACTGGGGCCACTATGTCAGCCCCAGTTACAGGAGAAATCAAGTGTAAAAAAAAAAAAAAAAGAAGAAGTTAAATGTCCCCCTGAGGTCTTGTATGACCTTATGGGGGACACAAAGTGTAAAAAAAAAAAAAAAAAAAAAAAAAAAAAAAATCACATATATATATATATATATATATACACATACATACATATATACATATACATATATATATATAAAAAAAAAATAATTTCCCCCCAAATATTTCATTAAAAAAAAGTTAAATAAAAATAAAGATACACATATTTGGTATCACCGCGTCCGAAACGACCGTCTCTACAAAAATATCTCATGATCTACCCCATAAAGTGAACTGCGTAAAAAAAATCTAATAAAAATTAAGCCAAAACAGCTTTTTTTGTCGCATCACCTACCAAAAAACATAATATTAAACAATCAAAAAGTCGTATGCATCCCAAAATGGTAGCAATAAAAACGTCACCTCCTCCCGCAAAAAATGAGCCCCCACACAAGATTATAGCCCGAAAAATGAAAAAAAAAATGGCTCTTAAAAAACTGCAACACAAAAACATGATTTTTCTTCTAAAAATGCTCTTATTGTGTAAAACGTAAAAAAAATAAATAAAAAATAGACATATTTGGTATCGTTGCGTCCGTAACAACTGGCTCTACAAAAATATCACATCATCTACCCCATCAAGTGAACTGTGTAAAAAAAAAATGTAGAAAAATGCCCCTAAACTGCTTTTTTTTTTTAGTTAACCTCCCAAAAATTAGATTAAAAAGTGATCAGAAAGCCATATGTACCCCAAAATGGTGCCAATAAAAAGCACAGCTTGTCCCGCAAAAAATAAGACCTCACGCAGCTCAGTCTACAAAAAAATTAAAAAGTTATCACTCTTACAAACCATGACAAAAAATTCCATGTTAGAAAATGCAGATGCTGCTCCTCCCCTTCTGAGCCCTGGCGTATCCCCAAATAACAGTTTACGACCACATATGGGGTGTTTCTGCAAACTGCAGAATCGGGGTAATAAATATTGAGTTTTGTTGTTAACCCTTAATGTGTTACAGGAAAAAATGTTTAAAATGGAAAATCTGCAAAAAAAGTGAAATTTTGAAATTTCACATCTATTTTGCTTTAATTCCTGTGGAATACTTAAAGGGTTAACAACATTTCTAAAATCAGTTTTGAATAGTTTGAGGGGTGTAGTTTCTAAAATGGGGTCATTTATGGGTGGTTTTTATTATGTAAGCCTCACAAACTGACTCCAGAACTGAACTGGTCCTTAAAAAAGTTGATTTTGCAAATTAGGAAAAATTGCGTCTAAAATTCTAAACCTTCTACTGTCCTAAAAAAATAAAATGACACTACCAAAATGATGCCAACATAAAGTAGACATATGGGGAATGTAAATTAAAAAGTATTTTATGCGGCATCACTATCTGTCTTAAAAGCAGAGAGATTGAAATTTAGAAAACAGTGAATTTTTTCAAATTTTCGGTAACTTTAGGATTTTTTTATAAATAAAATTAAAACTTATCGACTCAAGTTTACCATTAACTTGAAGTACAATGTGTCACGAGAAAACAATCTCAGAATCGCTTGGCTAAGTAATAGCGTTCCAAAGTTATTACCACATGAAGTGACATGTCAGATTTGAAAAATTAGGCCTGGTCAGGAAGGGGGGAAATGGCTCAGAGCTGAAGTGGTTAAATTAGGCTTCTGGCCCTTTAAGCTCCAGCACAGCAATACCTTGCAAACACAGCTTTTCCACAATAGGCTTCTGGACCTTCACATGCCATTTTCATGCCTCCACCATATGTGACAACTCAGGGTCACTTAGCTCTCCAGGATCAGTCTTCTCTGCTTAGACGATTGGCACACATCAAGAAGCCACTCCAATACTGCAATTTATGGGTACAAACTGGCCACAACCAGCTTTGTCAATTTTACAGCAGACCAAACATAAATCATAAACTTAAAGGGGTATTCCCATCTCACAAATGTAGTTTGTATAGTTAGATATAGCCATACCATTATTACTAATAGAATGTATTTATATAAAATGTACTGTTTAGAAGATTTGCCTATTTGTATATCCAGTGTCCCTCACACATCAGTCAGGCCGTTGCCCCTAGTTATGACCACCGTGGCCATGTAGTAGTGGTGGCCAGCTTGCTCCTTTTCAAACCAGCTCTGAGAACTGCTGTATTGTGAACGCACATTGCGCGAGTATGTGGAGACACATCTTAGGGTACTTTCACATCTGACCAGGATCCGTCCAAAACACAGACTTTATAAACGGATCCTGCTCAGTAGAGATGAATTGATCTTGGAACAGGATCAGTTTCTCTGCGTTTTGGAAATGCAGACAAAAATGCTACAACCCTAAGATGCGTCTCCACATACTCATGCAATGTGCGTTCACAATACAGCCGTTACCTCAGAGCTGGTTTGAAAAGGAGCAAGCTGACCACCACCACTACTACATGGCCACGGTGGTCATAACTAGGGGCAACGGCCTGACTGATGTGCGTGGGACAATGCCTATACAAATAGGCAAATCTTCTAAACGGTACATTTCATATAAATACATTCTATTAGCAATAATATTGGTATGGCTATATCTAACTATACAAACTACATTTGTGAGATGGGAATACCCCTTTAAGTCCTCAGCCATCTGGCCACTGACTACACAGTATTTTCCCTCTATCAGGATCTGGGTCTATCACCCAGCTCCCCAAAACACACCACAGTGCTTACCCCACACAAGGTTAGAGGGTCCTGGCTCCTACAGGCCTTGCAGCAGCCTGCTCCTTCCCTGATTGAGGAGCTCAGCCCACCTTTACTTGAGCTCCTCAGCTGGCTGCTAATTACCTCTCATTACTAGCCTGGCTGCTGCAGACAATAGGAAAAACCTATTTTCCCAGCCTTCCTTGTTCTCATCCAGCTTCCTCTGGGTGAGATACACCATTTTAGTGGCCCTCATGGTCCTCTGGCAGCTCCACTGCCTATATACACAGACTGGTACCAATCACCTGGCAAAAAAATTAAGTCCCCATGCAGCTCCATCAATTTAAATATAGTAAACTATTAGGGGTCAGTACATAGCAATGCTACGAAAATATTTTTTAAAGTATTAAAAAAAAAAAAAAAGAAAAACTATACTGATTCGGTATCAACCATACTTATTCAGAGAACTAAGTTAGCGGGTCAGTTTTACTAGGACTAAACTAGT
Source organism: Rhinella marina (assembly GCA_900303285.1). Taxonomy (NCBI): domain Eukaryota; kingdom Metazoa; phylum Chordata; class Amphibia; order Anura; family Bufonidae; genus Rhinella; species Rhinella marina. Next base: position 13,301 of record ONZH01010050.1, on the reverse strand, counting down.
AAATCCATCTCCCCTCTCCCAGCTCCACCCTATTTGGGCTTTTTCCAGCTTCTCACTACATTACATACTATATTAAAGGGTGCCATTAGAAAGGGTCCTCCAAAAACAAGCCCCTAGTTATGGCTTCTGGGAGACGGAGTAAAAGGTGAAAAAAAACAAATGGAAAATGGCTGCTTTCTGAGGGATTAATAAGGATTTAGTGTTCTCAGATTATACAGGGAGCTCGTTTCAAGGTGTTGTTGGGTTATCTTCAGGCCAGGGCGCAGTCTAGGCCGACCACACAGTATTTCCACCTGGCCAAGGCCTCCTGGTGTGTAGTACACACCTATAATTCTCATTTCATACACCTACTACTTCATTAAGACATTCTTCTTGTCCTTTCTGTAGAATGAGTTTGTGATCTATGCCTTAGACTTCCCAGAAGGAGAAGGAAAAAAAAAGTCTGGTTATTTTGTGATGCACATTCCAAATCTGTGCAAAAGGTTTCACAAATTTTGGCTAGAGGATTAGTTTTGAAAGAAACATCCAAAGTGGAATTCAGTCCAAATTTTAGAAAAAAATTAAATTCCAATCATTTACTAAAACAGTGGCTGAGAGGTCTTAGAAATAACGGAGAGAAAAATAATTAAAAAAATCACCCCGTACACTTCCTTGCGCAGACTCAAGCCACTCCACTTCATTGAAAAACCTGCACTGAGTGTGATGACATCACTGCACACATGATGTCATCAAGTTATCACACTGGGAGTGCTCTGACATCACACTCAGCACAGGTCCTTCTTCAGGTGTTTTTCAATCAAAATCAGACTGCCTCTGCATGAGGAGAGTATTTTTATTTTTTTAATCCAGAAGACCATATTGTAATGTAGTCGTTTGGGTTTTAACAGCCAAATCAAGTTTTTCTAAACTTCGCTCATCTCTACTTGGGACACCCACTGAAATCCATATGAAAATTTTTATCCTGTGAACACACCCTTTAGAGCAACATCGCTGTTACAGATTTTGTGGAGAATCAAAACCACAGGCGGTGTTTACTAGGAAACAAAACAGGCGCTGCATAGCGTAATATGTAAATATAATAAAATGTAGCTCCAAATGGAGGCTCACCTTGTTAGGTTATGCCAAAACATAGGCCCAATGCTAGCGTAGGCTCATCAAGGGGTAATCTCAAACCCCAAGGTTGGTTGGGGTGCAGGGTGTCCCCACGAAGGCAAGTAGATCAGTAGAATTTCATCCCAGGGCGCAAAAAACAGCCAGTTGTTCCGCAAGTATTGTTGAAAAACCTTGGTATTTAGCAAGTAATACAACGCGTTTCAGGGAATGGCTCCCCTTCAGGTATAGACTTCTTGTAGACCACACTTATACAAGTAGTCTATACCTTAAGGGTAGCCACTCCCCAAAACACATCGCATTACCTGCTAAATACCCAGGTTTTTTTAATACTTACAGAACTGGATGGTTTTTGTGCCGTGGGATGACATGCAATGGATTTTGTGGAAGCACAGTGCCTAAAATTGGAAACCACCACTAGGGTGGAACCCAGATGACATATAGGGCAGGACAAGCAGACATGGGGCAAGTTAATTTTACACCTAAAGACAGGTGAGCTTCATAAAACAGGTGTATTTGCTTTCTCCAGCATTCTTTTACAGACTATTAAAAGTCTCACAGCATGTCATATTAGACAATGTGTATTGCTGTTAGGCTGACCTCTGGTGGTTCTTTATCAGTATGACAGGTTCACATTCACCAAGACTGATCTAAGTAGAATGAGAATGAAAATGTTGAGCAAGTGAGATGAAAGGATGCATATGTCACCATGAAAGGGGCGACCTTAGGTGGCATAACTTACTACAGACAGACAAAGAAAAGTACACCTGTCCTGGAGTAGAAGTTAGGTCAAGTTCACACTTCATTCGTTTGATTAGTTATTGCGAGCCAAAACTAGGTGCGGATGAAAGACACAGAACAGTTGCAGATATTCTACATTGTCTGAGTAGGCTTCACTACAGGTTTTGGCTCACACTAACCTTTTTCCCCCCTTCCTTTAACAAAAAAAACACACAGACAGGAAAATGAGTGTGCACTCTGTCCGTATGACCTATTGTCCACATTATGGACAAGGAAGTGACCGTTCTATTAGGGGCCAGCCGTTCCACAAAATTCAGGATGCACAGGACCAGTATCCGTTTTGCAGATCTGCAATTTGAGGACCGGAAAACATTCAACGTTAATGTGCATAAACCTTAAAAGGAACCTGTCATCTCCGAAACACCCCCTGAACTAGAGTAAGCGGTGTATAGTGTAAATGATGCTGAATCCGAATATGTAAGTTTTATCTTCATACTCACTTCCATTCTGACGCTGTGCTCCCACAAACCTGCAGTAAAATGCATTGAGAGGACTCTTCTTTGAGTCGTCTCCATTATGTGAGTGAGCACTGGAGTCCACTGAGTGCATTTTACTGCTGGCTTGTGGGAGCACAGCGTCAGAATGGAAGAGTGTATGAAGATAAAACTTACATAACTGGACTTGATGTCACTCAGGGGGCGTTTCGGAGATGACAGGTTCCCTTTAAATAATGAAATAACTGAATTATGAACCTGACCGTTAACCGTTTTTACAACCATCAGGAGCAAAATAATTTGCATCTACATAAATAGGTTGGAATATACAGCATTTCTAATCCTCAAAACAGGGGCAGACACTATAGTGAATGTGCCCCATGGACTTGAAACTTTTCCAGATTTGGATGCAGACTTCTGGAAACCAGACATACAGAGACATGAACTGGAACTTATTCAGACAGACCTTCTCCACAAACTGACAGAACTCAAACTAAGGCTCCATTCACACATCCTGATTTTCTTTCCTGATTCGATCCTGATTTTTTCAGGACCCATTGAAATTAATGGATTCAGATCAGGATCGAATCAGGAAAGAAAAACAGGACATGTGAATGGAGCCTAAACTGAAGGACTAACAAGCACATGTGAATGTCCCTATATGGACGGCAGGGCCCAAATCAGGGAAGGGAACACGGAGTCAAAATAACAGATGGCAAATTGCGGTCCGCAGTGCACGGGCACCTACTGTGGTGCTTCCGCATGCGGATCACTGACCCATTCAGTTCAATGGGATCTGCGATCCGCATCCGACTGCACCGCAAAAACAAAGAAAAAGTTCTATGTTTTTGCGGTGTGGAGGCACGGACAGAAACACCACGGAAGCACTCCTTAGTGCTTCTATGGGGTTCTAATCCTTGCCTCCATTCGGCACCGCATCTCCATGATTGTGGACCCATTCAAAAGACTAGGGCCGCGATCCATGCTGCGGGGTTCACACGGCTGGTGCCCATGTATTGCGGACCCGCCGTATGCGGGCCGCAATATGGCCACAGCCACACAACGGCCGTGTGAACAAACCCTAAATCCAAGGGGGTCAAGGTACAAACCAAGGTCAGGAATCCAGAAGCAGCTTCAGAGAAAATAAAAGGCTAGTGTAGAGATGCAAAGGAATAACACCATTCACAGACAACCTGTGGCCAGCAGGTTGCCTCTTTAAATAGGTCATATGACCTAGGCATGACGTCAGCAGGACCAGTAAGAGAGCACCAGCTGATTGGCCAGTGCTCGCTCACCTAGATACCCAACACGTCTCCTAACAATCAGACACCAGTAGTGCTGCAGGTGCCGTCAAGCTACTTGGATTAAAAGCTTTTTGGCAGAATGCAGCAACACATCCCTAAGTGGAATTTTTACATTTAGCTAAGCTAGCCCAGTGAAGATACTGGTGAGTTCTTTAAAAAAAATAATATTGATGTCCCATTACTACATCTTCTACCCAGCCACACATAGGGGCAAGTATCTAATTGGTAGGGGGCTGATCTCTGTACTTCTCTACTGATCATGAGAACAGTGCACCTGGCTCCAACAGCCCCATAGAGTTCAATAAAGCTGCAGTAGGCATGCATGTCCACTGCAATATTCAGATAGGGGACACAGGCCCACATTCTTGTGATGAACAAGGGCCCCGGTGGCCAATCCCCTGCCGATAACTACACAACAAAATAATGCATGCACTACTTTTTTGCAGTGCAGACCATCAGACAGTCACACAGTCATTGCCCGTGTATTCTGGACTGCAATTAGCAGCCAGCACATGAGCCCTAAGGGGCTGGATCTCCTAGGCTTCCTTAGGAGGCAAGCCTTGATACCTATGAAAGCCATTGGGTTCCCATCACTACCGTACATTGCAGAGACCCAATGGAGCAGCAGACCCCCTGTATGCCATGGTCTGCTTTGACCATAGTATACAAGGAGTTAATCCACCGACATGGTTATTTATAGTAGCGTTCCTCAACTCCAGTCCTCAGGGCCCAACTACAGGTCATGATCTGAGTATATCCCAGAGAAGGCATACCTGTGCTAAGGCCCCATTCACACGACCGTATGTATTCCGTGATCCGTATAAAAACAGAACGGAAGACATACAGAAAGTCATCCCCATTTTTTGCGGACCCATTGACTTTAATGGGGCTATGGACGTTATTTTGCAACCAAGTATAGGACATGTTTCATTTTTTTTGCGGGAGAACTTCGGTGTGCATTGCACATTTTTTTATTCTCATATGGAAAAATGAATGGGTCCGTATGGTTCCACATCTTATACGCAAAAATGCGGATAACATGCAAAAGTCTACATACAGTCGTGTGAATGGGGCCTAAATCCTGAGGCATTGAAACTAATTATATCACCTGCTGAATACTATGGAAACCCAGAAGACAATGGTAAGTGGGTCAATGATTCCCAGCAATGCCAGCATATACAGCAGGGACCCTGGCATGCCCACCCATTCAGCATGACATAATATTTAAAAATCAAGGAAAGTCATTTCTTGCTATTACGTATGTCAGGTAAGGGTTAAAGAGTACACCATGGATTCTATGTATTTTATTATTATTGTGTATTTTAGACAAATATACGCAGCTTTTTTTGGTAAATTTTATAGTTTTGCTTCACAAAAATCAATACAATTTCTTAAAACTCCAGGTCAACAAGCATGGCTACAAACAAGTTAGAAAGAGCACTGTATCTAAACTAGAAGATGATATTTACACTTACTGTTATAGTGGTAAAACTGTACTGATGGAAACTACCAAAGCACAGCAATGAAGTTGAGGAAAAAAAATCCTCAAAAGAACAGCTTGGACGATGGTTCCAATATCGATGTGAACTAGCAGGAGCAGTCAGACAAAGACCATTTTAAAGGAGCCAAACAACACAGGTACCATAGCTAAAATACTCAAGAAACCTATGACTTTCAGAGGGGTTATAAATAGGTACAAACAGGAAACAAGATGGCTTCCATGGAGGCAATGTTGGCCATCTTGGTTAAGGGCTAGTTTAAGAGCAAAACAGCAGCCTCTGGTGGTAAGGAGTGAAAGTGCAGCAAAAAAAAGTTCTTGAAAGTGGGAAACAGCAGCCCCTAGTGGTCAATTCACAGAAGAACAACATCCTGACATTTGATATGTTCTTATAATCAATGTATTCATTATAGGGACACAAGGTCACATGGTAACTTACAAATTTGACAAATTATGGTGGTATTGTCAGAAGACCATAAAACGTGCTTAATAATGTGAACGTTACCATGACAATTACAGTGTGGTTTCCTGCAAAGATAATTTCACTTCAGTAAACGGTGTGTTTCCACTTCAGACGTCACTGGGATGTTCTCGACAACCGGACACACCCCAGAATGGTATCAATAAAAAGTAAAGATCGCCCTGCAAAAATGAGCCCCCATACAGCTCAGCACACAACTCATGATAACTCCGGACACATAAAAAGAAAAAAGTTATAAGTGTCAGAAAATGACAGCAAAAAAAAATTATTTGTTTTTTCAGTATCAAAACACAAGAACAACTATACATATGTGGTATCGCAAGATTCCTACTGACCTGGAGAATGAAGATCACACGTTAGTTTTACCGCATAATGAACGCCATTTTAAAAAAATTGTGTTTTTTTTCCAATTCCACCACTTTTGGAAAATTTTTCCACTATATTCTATGCAACATTAAATGGTGGTGTTGGAAAGTACAACTTGTCCCGCAAAAAAAAAAAAAAAAAAAGCCCTCATGTGGCTATGTGAATGGAAAAATAAAAAAGTTATGGCTCTGGGAAGGCAGGAAGCGCAAAACGAAAACACCAAATGTAGAAGAAAAAACCTCTGGGGTAGAAAGGGTTAAAACTTTCTCTCCTCCTATGATCCACACCTGATTTTGGCTTCAAAAACTGCATCAAAGAGCCTGAATGTGTCAGCACCCTTAAGTCTCATTCACACGTCCGTGTCCGTGCTCACATCCGTGAGCAGGTGGTCAGTGATGCATCCGCAAAGCTGTCCGGGAAGGATCCGTGTTGGGTCCATGTGTCCGTTTTTTGCTGTCCGTGTTGCATCCATGTTTCACGGACACTGGACAGATGAAAAATAATTTTTAAAGCATCTCTTCTTAATGATCCGTGAAACACAGATGCAAAACGGATGACATCCGTGTTGCATCCGTGGTTTTCACGGACCCATAGACTATAATGGACGTGATGGATCCGTGAACACGGACAAAATAAAGCCTTCATCTGTGCTAAAAACACGGACCCACGGACCGTGCTAAAACAGATGTGTGCCTACACACATTAAAATGAATGGGGACATGTGCCCTCCGTGGAGAACACGTACAGCACAAGCCTGTGGAACAATGACGTGTGAATGAGGCTTTAGGATTGGTTTTATTCCCTACTAATGGGGTTCGTCTCAGGCTAAGGCTTCATTCACACTTCCATGTCAGTATGACATACGTGAATAAAAACGTCCTTGTATAATCCGTGAAGACGTCTGTGAAGGATCCGGGTTTGGCCCATCTTAGTTTTTACTTTCCATGTGTCATCCATAGTCCATGGACGTTGCACAGATGAAAATTAATTTCATGAGCATTTTCTATCTAGCTTCGGTGAAGCCATCTGTGTTGTCTATGTAATTTTCACAGACAAAGACTTCAATAGACAAGTGCTGTACGGGGCACAGATGAAAGTAGTGCATGTGCAGTGTCCTGAAACATACTGGTAGACACTAATTGTGATTCATGGAAATGTGATAACTGTAATGGAAAGTAATGTCACCAATACCATATGTGAAGCTGGAAATTCCTATGAACAGGCTGGTAACCAAAACTTCACACCAGTCACCACTAGATGGTGCCGGTACATTCCCCTATAAAAGGGACAGGCTACACACAGGAAGTGGGTAGTGAGAGTAGTCAGAGAAGTTCAACATGGAGCTACCGGTTTACCCCTAAGGAAAGTACCATACTGGAGTAGGAGGAAATCATAGGTCCCAGGCCCATGAAATACTTTAAACAAAAATGCTTCACTAAAGGGGAGTTGACATCATTGTTTCGTGTTCCGTTACACCTTTCCGTGATCCGTCTTAAATGCCATTCATTTCAATGGTATTTAAAAAGTGTCCGTTTGTTAGAGCCCTTTCCGACATGGATCCATTATTTATAACTGAAACAATAGTTTTGTCTGCAGGATCTGTGATGGAAGGGCTTAAACGGATGCCAAATGTGCATAATGCCTGTAAAAAGACGAAAAAAAAAAAAAAACACGGATCAGCAAACACACAGGGGCACATTTACTATAGTGTCTGCTTTGATCAGTAAATAGTCTGTTTCCGACTGTCTTATTTTTTAAGTCTCATTTACCAAATGATTTTGCGCCTGTTGCGCTAATTTTGAGCTTTAAGACTAATTCAGAAGTTTTCTAATTTTTGCGCCTATTTTCTGGCTTGTTTATATAGGTGTGCCTTATTTTGCGCATGATTTAGTTATTAAAAACTGTCTAATTTCTACTCCACTCCAGAGCTTTGTACTTTGCTGTATTTTGCCTACTTACATGGAGACGTGCGCCTAATTTTAGCTCACTTGCATCACATTTTCATGTGCATACTAATTAGACCAGTCTTAATGAATTTGAACCGGTCTTTCAAGAAAACAACCACTAGAGGTAAGATTTAAACAAAAAAAAACAAAAAAAACAACGGATTTATTAAAGGGGTTATTCGAGACAAAAAATGATTCCCCCGTATGCAGGGCTCCTCACAATGAATATACTTGCACCGCTCCTGGTCCTCACATGGCCGCAACTGCTTCTCCCCGTGCGCGGATGAAAATATCCAGTGTCGGGAGGGGCAGCCAATGGCAGGCGGTGATGGGGACGAGCCTCCCTAACATCGTGGGTGACGCTAGGGAGGCCTATCCCCATCCCTGCCTGCCATTGGCTTCTCCCCCCCCCAACACCAGATGTTTTCATCCATGTACAGGGATAAGCAACAGCGGCGGTGCAGGGACAAGGAGCGGCACTGGGAGCAGGGGAAGTATATTCAGTGTGAGGAGCCCGGCGACATTTTATAGTCTCGGATAACCCATTTAAGTGATGATATTAAGACACAAATTAACCCCTTTTACCCCGGGTCAGTTTTCACCTTCCTGACCAGGCCATTTTTTTGCAAATCTGACATATGTCACTTTATGTGGTAATAACTTTGGAACACTTACTTATCCAAGCCATTCTGAGATTCTTTTCTCGTTTCACATTGTACTTCATGACAGTGGTAAATTTGAGAAGATATATTTCAACTTTGTTTATGAAGAAATCCCAAATTTACCAAAAATTTGGAAAAATGTGCAATTTTCAAAATGTCAATTTCTCTGTTTTTAAGGGCTCATGCACATGACTGTGTGCCGGCCAGGACCGCGCGCTGTGGACCCCAAATTGCATTGCATGGGCTCCGACCGAATGGGGACCGTGAATGGGGTCCGCGATCTGCATCCGACAGTCCGCAACGCAAAAAAGTAGTGCATGCACTACTTTTTTGCGGTGCAGAGGCATGGATGGAAACCCCATGGAAGCACTCATGGGGCTTCCGATACATGCCTCTGCTCTGCACCGTATCTAACGGATTGCGGACCCATTCAAGTGATGTGGTGCAAACATGGCGGAGGCTGTACTTTGCGGACCTGTTGTTTAGAAGCCGCCCTACGGGCCCAGCCGGCACATGATCGTGTGCATGAGCCCTAAAACAGAAAGTGATACCTCAAAATATTTAGAACATAACATTCCCCATATGTCTACTTTATGTTGGCATCATTTTGAAAATGTCATTTTACTTTTTAGGACGTTAGAAGGTTTAGCATTTTTTAAGCAATTTGTCACAGTGCAGTTCACTGATTCACTGAGGGCTTGCTGCAGCCTTCTAGTGTGTGAACTGTGGCCTGTGAATGTGTATACTCCACTGTCTGCATCACAGTGCAGTGCTTGACGCTGTTACCGTGCAGGCTGGCTGCAGATTCTCTTGCGTACTGGCTGCAGGCTTTCTCCTGTCAGGGGCGGACATATCACCTCTACAGCCGGTTCAGCTACACAGGGGCTCAGAGAGGGAGGGGGGCCCTTTCCAGTGCCAGTAGAGGTGTTTTTAATTTATTTTATTATTTTTTCACTCCCTCCCTGGTAACCTGGACATCTTGGGCTGGGAGGCGTTTGGGGGCCCTGATTAGAACTAACTGTGAATCTGCTGCCCATTCTGCCTATACTCCATAACTGAAGAACCTGTGATGACATCATGGGCATGTGATCTTTTCAGCACTGGAAGTGGTGGTAGGACCTGTGATGAGGTCACCATCATGTCAGCAGTGGAGACCTGTGATGCCATATAAGTGCCAGAGACATGCTGGGAGATGTGGTTTTCCCCTGTTATACCTCCCCCCTTCTTAGTGGGAGGGAAATGTGTTATTTAACTGGGACTGTATGTTAAAGGGGCTGAAGGGAGGGGAGGGGTGTTATTTACATGGGACTGTATGTTACAGAAGATTAAAAGGGTAGTCTCATCATAGACAATGGAGGCATACCACTAGGATATACCCCCATTGTCTGATAAGTGCGGGTCCCACCTCTGAGACCTACAGTACACCTACACGGAAAAACTGAGCAGGGAGAGCTGTGGCTGGAGGACCCCCAATTTGCACCCTTCTCCCATTTATTTCTATGGGGCAGATGGAAATAGCCGAGCCAGCGCTCTGCTACTTTCGGCGGCCTCATTGAAATGAATGGGATTAGTTTCCCCGCTCTGTTCACATTGTAGGTTCGGGTCCCAGTGGTGGGACCCACACCTATCAGACAATGGGGGCATATCCCAGCAATATGCCACCATTGTCTATGATGGGACAACCCCTTTGACTGTATGTTGTAGAAGACTAAGGAAGAGAGGTTATTTACATAGGACTGTATCATATACAAGACTGGAGGGAGAAGAGTGATGTTATTTACATGGGACCGCATAGTATAGATGACTGGAGGAAGAGGACAGGCATTATAATTTATGGGGGCACTTCAGAGAAGATAATAACTCCAGGGGGTACGGCAGGAGGCATTATAATTACAGGGGGCACTGCAGGGAACATTATAATTACAGGGGGCACTGCAGGGACATTAGAAATACTGTGTGCAGTGGTGGTGGGCATTAGTAACATAGTAACATAGTTTATAAGGCCAAAAAAAATACATCTGTCCATCCAGTTCGACCTGTTTTCCTACAAGTTGATCCAGAGGAAGGCAAAAAACCCCTGTGCGGTAAAAGCCAATTTTCCTCACTTTAGGGGAAAAAATTCCTTCCCGACTCCAATCAGGCAATCAGAATTACTCCCTGGATCAACAACAACCCATATCTAGTAACTATAACCTGTAATATTATTACCCTCCAGAAATACATCCAGGCCCCTCTTGAACTCTTTTACTGAACTTACCATCACCACCTCCTCGGGCAGAGAGTTCCATAGTCTCACTGCTCTTACCGTAAAGAATCCTCTTCTATTTTTGTGAACAAACCTTCTTTCCTCCAGGCGCAGAGGATGTCCCCTCGTCATGGTTACTGTCCTTGGGATAAAGAGATCATGGGAGAGATCTCTGTACTGACCCCTGATATATTTATACATAGTTATTAGATCTCCCCTCAGTCGTCTTTTTTCTAAAGTGAATAACCCTAATTTTGATAATCTTTCTGGGTACTGTAGTCCACCCATTCCAGCTATGACTTTAGTTGCCCTCCTCTGAACCCTCTCCAGCTCTGCTATGTCTGCCTTGTTCACAGGAGCCCAGAACTGTACACAGTACTCCATGTGTGGTCTGACTAGTGATTTGTAAAGTGGCAGGACTATGTTCTCATCACGGGCATCTATGCCCCTTTTGATGCAACCCATTATCTTATTGGCCTTGGCAGCAGCTGTCTGACACTGGTTTCTGCAGCTTAGTTTGCTGTTCACTAAAATTCCTAGGTCCTTTTCCATGTCAGAGTTACCCAATGTTTTACCATTTAGTATGTACTGGTGACTTGCATTATTCCTTCCCATATGCATAACCTTACATTTGTCAGTGTTAAACCTCATCTGCCACTTCTCTGCCAAAGCCTCCAGTCTATCCAGATCCATCTGTAGCAGTGTACTGTCCTCTTCTGTGTTAATTACTTTACACAGTTTAGTGTCATCTGCAAAAATTGATATTTTACTGTGCAAGCCTTCTACAAGATCATTAATAAATATATTGAAGAGAATAGGGTCCAATACTGACCCCTGTGGTACCCCACTAGTTACAGTGACCCAATCTGAGTATGTACCATTAATAACCACCTCTGTTTTCTATCACTGAGCCATTTACTTACCCACATACAGACATTTTCTCCAAGGCCAAGCATTCTCATTTTATATACTAACCTTTTATGTGGTACCGTGTCAAATGCTTTGGAGAAGTCCAGATATACGATATCCATTGATTCCCCGCGGTCAAGTCTAGAACTTACCACCTCATAGAAACTGATTAAATTGGTTTGACACGACCGATCCCTCATGAAGCCATGCTGATATGGAGTTATTTGCTTATTTTCATTGAGGTACTCCAAGATAGCATCTCTTAGAAAACCTTCAAACAGTTTACCCACTACAGATGTTAAACTTACCGGCCTATAGTTCCCGGGCTCTGTTTTTGGACCCTTTTTGAATGTTGGCACCACATTTGCTATGCGCCAATCCTGTGGAACACTCCCTGTCAGTATACAGTCCTTAAATATCAAGTATAAGGGTCTGGCAATGACCTTACTTAATTCTCTTAGGATACGTGGGTGTATGCCATCTGGTCCTGGCGATTTGTCTATTTTAATCTTTTAAGATGCCCCAGTACTTCTTCCTGGGTCAGACAGGACACTTTTAAAGGGGAATTCACTTTTATATTCTGCATTTCATCTGACAGTTTATTTTCCTCAGTGAATACAGTGGAGAAAAAAATATTTAAGAGTTTTGCTTTCTCCTCATCGCTAGTAACATAGTAACATACATTAGAGCAACACCTCAAACCTCTCTTCAACTATCAATGGGACAATATATACTTACAAAAACCTACTTAGATCCCCAAAAGAGATCACAATGTCCACACAAAGGAATTTTTAGAAATAATACAAAATATTTTATTGTACAAAATACATCATTTCATAAAATCTATATATACAGACAATCAACTATCCGGGAATAAACCAAGTGAGGGGTAAACTACCCACTACTGATATGGAACCATGGGTCCACCACACCTAACCCAGCACTACTGAACATCATTGTGTCATATAAGTAACGGAATACATAAAATATTCAATATATAAGAAATATTGATAAGGTAAGGCACTGAAAATCCTCACTCTAGATCTTGATATACACTCACCGGCCACTTTATTAGGTACACCATGCTAGTAACGGGTTAGACCCCCTTTTGCCTTCAGAACTGCCTCAATTCTTCGTGGCATAGATTCAACAAGGTGCTGGAAGCATTCCTCAGAGATTTTGGTCCATATTGACATGATGGCATCACACAGTTGCCGCAGATTTGTCGGCTGCACATCCATGATGCGAATCTCCCGTTCCACCACATCCCAAAGATGCTCTATTGGATTGAAATCTGGTGACTGTGGAGGCCATTTGAGTACAGTGAACTCATTGTCATGTTCAAGAAACCAGTCTGAGATGATTCCAGCTTTATGACATGGCGCATTATCCTGCTGAAAGTAGCCATCAGATGTGGGTACATTGTGGTCATAAAGGGATGGACATGGTCAGCAACAATACTCAGGTAGGCTGTGGCGTTGCAACGATGCTCAATTGGTACCAAGGGGCCCAAAGAGTGCCAAGAAAACATTCCCCACACCATGA
>ONZH01010049.1:0-35853 GCA_900303285.1 Rhinella marina | reverse complement strand
CCCAAGAGCTGTTACAGGGCATCACGGCGCAGACTGATGTGTGGCTGGCACCGCTGAACCTTAAGCCAGGCATGGTTGTGTGTGACAACGGGCGTAACCTGGTGGCGGCTCTGCAACTCGGCAGACTGACACATGTGCCATGCCTGGCCCACGTGTTCAATCTAATAGTTCAGCGGTTCCTCAAGACATACCCCAATCTGTCTGATTTGCTCACCAAGGTGCGCCGCATCTATGCACATTTCCGCAAGTCGAGCACAGATGCTGCCACTCTCAGGGCAGCGCAGCGCCGCCTACAACTGCCCGCTCACCGACTGTTGTGCGACATGTTCATGAGATGGAATTCCACATTAAACATGTTATCCAGAGTTTACCAGCAGCGCAGAGCGATTGTAGACTGCCAGATGTCATCTTCCACCAGAACTGGTAGTCAGGTCTATCAGATTCCTCAAGTCTACAATGAGGAGTGGACGTGGATGTCTGATATCTGCCATGTGTTGAGCAACTTTGAGGAGTCAACACAGATGGTCAGCGGCGATGCTGCCATTATCAGCCTCACCATCCCGCTGCTTTGCCTGTTGAAAAACTCACTGCTGAGCATGAAGTTGGATGCTTTGCGCTTGTCACAAGAGACGGTGGAGGAAGATACGTCGCTTGATAGCCAGAGCACCTTCCGTTCTGTTTCTAAGCACGTAACGGAGGAGGCGGATGAGGATGAGGAGGAAGAGGAGGAGAATGTCGGCGAGACAGTAGAGGGTACCAGTGCTCAGTCCTTAACTCTTGAGCGTGTATGGGCTGAAGAGGAGGACTTGGAGGAGGAGGAGGAGGAGGAGGAAATGGAGAGTCAGGCCAGTGAGGAGAGGGAATTCTTACGTGTTGGGACTCTGGCGCACATGGCAGACTTCTGTTAGGCTGCCTATCCCGTGACCCTCGCATTAGAAGAATTTTTTCAAACACCGATTACTGGGTGTTCACTCTCCTGGACCCACGGTACAAGCAGAACCTTTCCACTCTCATCCCTGCAGAGGAAAGGAGTATGAGAGTGAATAGATATCAACAGGCCCTGGTGCACAAGCTGAAACAATTCTTCCCATCTGACGCCGCTAGCGGCAGAGGGCATGGTTCTGTGGGCCAAGTAGCGGGGGAGAGGAGGCGAGCAGGCAGCTTGACCAGCACTGGCAGGGGAACGCTCTCCAAGGCCTTTGCCACTTTTATGTCACCCCAGCAAGACACTGTCACCTGTCCCCAGTCTAGGCAGAGTAGGGGGGAGCTGTACAGAAAGATGGTGAGGGAGTACCTAGCTGACCATACCAACGTCCGTAGCGATCACTCTGCTCCATACAACTACTGGGTTTCAAAGCTGGACACGTGGCCTGAACTGGCGCTGTACGCTTTGGAGGTGCTGGCCTGCCCTGCCGCTAGCGTGCTGTCAGAGCGGGTATTCAGTGCAGCTGGTGGCGTCATCACCGATAATCGTACACGCCTGTCAACTGACAGCGCTGACAGCGCTGACAGGCTGACGCTTATTAAAATGAACAAAACCTGGATTTCACCGGAATTCAAATCTCCTCCGGGGGAAAGCAGCTAAAGATTTAAATAACTTATGTATCCGATTCCTCTTCTCTACTCCTCCTCCTACTCCTCCTCCTCCTACATATCGTCTTTGCCTAACGCTGACCCAAAAACGCCATTTTTTAGAGGTCCAACTGGCACTCTTTTAGCGCAATTTTTCAGGAGGGCTACCCTACAGGCCCTCTATTCAAACAATTTTTCCAGAGGTCCACCTACAGGCCCTCTCTTCAAACAATTTTTCCGGAGGTCCACCTACAGGCCCTCTCTTCAAACAATTTTTCCTGAGGTCCACCTACAGGCCCTCTCTCAAAACAATTTTTCCGGAGTTCCACCTACAGGCCCTCTGTCCAAACAATTTTTCCGAAGTTCCACCTACAGGCCCTCTGTCCAAACAATTTTTCCGGAGTTCCACCTACAGGCCCTCTGTCCAAACAATTTTTCCGGAGTTCCACCTACAGGCCCTCTCTCCAAACAATTTTTCCGGAGGTCCACCTACAGGCCCTCTCTCCAAACAATTTTTCCGGAGTTCCACCTACAGGCCCTCTCTCCAAACAATTTTTCCGGTGGTCCACCTACAGGCCCTCTCTCCAATTCCAGTTTCCAGTTTTATTTGCGCATTCTGCATACATTTTTATTTTTGGCATAGGTGTGAAAAATAATATTACTTGCGAATCTATATCGCCCAACATTGGATACGGTAGCAAGTAGAAGACCAAACACATGCTGCCCACAGGGTTCCGCAAATTCCTGGTCCACCCGCTAATTCCTTGTCCACAATGTCAAGGAGGTCGAGGTACTGTGGATGAGCAACAAGTCCTTCTTTACTGAAATCGCCGACAAAGTCTCCATCTAAGAACCTACAGACCATTGTGGAGAGAGCGGCACAGCTCGCCATCAAAGTGACGAACCCCTAAGCCAGACTGCGCAGAGAAGATAACGAATAAATATCTCTGTGGTTATTTTTGCTAAATAAAAGTTAAACAAACCCCCCAAAAAATTCATCTGTTCCTGTGCCTGATCCACCCAAGTTGAATCTGTCCCATCCTGAGAAATTCCCCCCAAGGAGTCCCCACTGTAACTTGCTTCCCATACAACTACCTCACCCCCGACACCTGTGTCTCGCCATTGTCCACCACCTCCTCAGACAACACTGGTAAATCCCCACTGTCAGCACACGGAAACAGCAAAAGTTCTTGCGAATTAGGGCAGAGAATGTTCTGGGCTAGCACATCAGGGAAGGGGTGACTATGGGGTTCCAGGGAGTACGTGACCACATGCAATATCCATTTAAAAGTCATGCCACACTTGATGTAGCTCATAATTGACAATTGTACCGGTTGATGCTAAATTTTTAAGTTGGGGTCCTGCGTCGTCATTCTAACTACATCCGGCTGTTGTCACCACCACACACGCTAGCCCAGGGGGCACTCCCCTGGCTTTTCCAGCTCAACCTTCTTCCCCCCAGCCTGCCCCCCCACCTACAGGCCCTCTCTCCAGTTCCAGTTTCCAGTTTTATTTGCGCAAACTGCATACATTTTTATTTTGGGGATAGGTGTGAAAAATAATATTACTTGCGAATCTATATCGCCCAACATTGGATACGGTAGCAAGTAGAAGACCAAACACATGCTGCCCACAGGGTTCCGCAAATTCCTGGTCCACCCGCAAATTCCTTGTCCACAATGTCAAGGAGGTCGAGGTTCTGTGGATGAGCAACAAGTCCTTCTGTACTGAAATCGCCGACAAAGTCTCCATCTAAGAACCTACAGACCATTGTGGAGAGAGCGGCACAGCTCGCCATCAAAGTGACGAACCCCTAAGCCAGACTGCGCAGAGAAGATAACGAATAAATATCTCTGTGGTTATTTTTGCTAAATAAAAGTTAAACAAACCCCCCAAAAAATTCATCTGTTCCTGTGCCTGATCCACCCAAGTTGAATCTGTCCCATCCTGAGAAATTCCCCCCCAAGGAGTCCCCACTGTAACTTGCTTCCCATACAACTACCTCACCCCCCGACACCTGTGTCTCGCCATTGTCCACCACCTCCTCAGACAACACTGGTAAATCCCCACTGTCAGCACACGGAAACAGCAAAAGTTCTTGCGAATTAGGGCAGAGAATGTTCTGGGCTAGCACATCAGGGAAGGGGTGACTATGGGGTTCCAGGGAGTACGTGACCACATGCAATATCCATTTAAAAGTCATGCCACACTTGATGTAGCTCATAATTGACAATTGTACCGGTTGATGCTAAATTTTTAAGTTGGGGTCCTGCGTCGTCATTCTAACTACATCCGGCTGTTATCACCACCACACACACTAGCCCAGGGGGCACTCCTCTGGCTCTTCCAGCGAAACCTCCTTCCCCCCAGCCTGCCACCCCACCTACAGGCCCTCTCTCCAAACAATTTACTTCTTTGTCCTATCTTTCTCTCTCTCTCTACAAACTATTTTTCCGGATAGCTGCCATATACGGTATTAAACTGAGTAGTATACATAGAAGACATAC
This sequence comes from Rhinella marina, assembly GCA_900303285.1. Lineage (NCBI taxonomy): Eukaryota > Metazoa > Chordata > Amphibia > Anura > Bufonidae > Rhinella > Rhinella marina. The sequence goes on along the minus strand of ONZH01010049.1, from coordinate 31,774 downwards.
CACACTTCATCAATCTCATAATTTACGACTGTACCGGTTGATGCTAAATTTTTAAGTTGGGGTCCTGCGTCGTCATTCTAACTACACCCGGCTGTTGTCACCACCACACACGCTAGCCCAGGGGGCACTCCTCTGGCTCTTCCAGCGAAACCTCCTTCCCCCCAGCCTGCCCCCCACCTACAGGCCCTCTCTACAAACAATTTACCCGGATAGGGGACGTCTTAGATATTGTACAGATTTTTGTTTGGTTCTTCTTTTATTTCCCTCCTGACCTGTGATAGGCAGAGCATGGACACTTCCCCTTAGCTGCAGTGGGAAAGACACTCCCCTGGCCAGAGCAAGCTCTTTTTCCATTTTCCGTGGTCGAAAAATCCATAAAATATAAGGTCCCAAATAGGGGACGTATACGGTATTAAACTGAGAAGAATCGATACTGCACCAGCTGATGCTAGAGTATTTCCAAATGCATTCCGGCTGTTGTCACCACCACACACGCTAGCCCAGGGGGCACTCCTCTGGCTCTTCCAGCGAAACCTCCTTCCCCCCCACCTACAGGCCCTCTCTCCAAACAATTTACCAGGGTAGGGGGACGTATTAGATATTGTACTGATTTATTTTTTAGATGCTTGGGAAGCAGCTATGCTCACCACTATACATCCAACAGCCACAGCAACTGATAAGAACAGATACTAAACTTGATTTCAGCTGCAGTGCCAGCATGAGCAGTGGTGTCACCTGCAGGCGGTGATGGACCTTCGTTGCACCTAGTTGGGTGCTTCCCTAACATGTGATGGGTATGTGGCTCGCCTTTCTTGGTCTGGGTGAGCACAATTGCCATGAGGGTAACCACCAGGCTGTTGCAGGAGAATTTGGGGTAATGGTGGGATTAGGCAGCCTCAGAGGCATCCATGCATGCTGCCCCTGCTGTTTCCTGTCCATTTCCGTGGTGTTTCCATCATTTTCTGAGGTTTCCAGGTTTTCACCCAGCCTTCCCTAGGCAGAGCCTTGGTCCCCAGCAAAAAATGCTCGAGTCTCCCATTGACTTCAATGGGGTTCGTTACTCGAAACGAGCACCCGAGCATCGGGAAAAGTTTGACTCGAATAACGAGCACCCGAGCATTTTAGTGCTCGCTCATCTCTAATAGGCACATTTGACATTCAACATGACAAAGTCTATGAGATCTTGAAGCGACACTGGTACATTTTAAAAATGGATGATGATCTAAAGGACTTAATTCCATCTAATCCCTCTATAACCTTTAGAAGGGGGAGGAACCTAAAAGAAATGTTGGTACAAAGTCATTTCCAAAATAAAAAACCAAAACAAGGAGGAGCATAGCTAAATACAAAAGGATCATATCCCTGTGGGGAATGCGTGACATGTAAATACATGACCCCAATAAAGGAATTCACAAATCCCTCTGATGGCAAGAAATATATAATACATCAATACATTAATTGTAAATCAACAGATGTTATATATACAATCAGATGTGGTTGCCCAAAAATCTATGTAGGTAAGACTATCCAGGAACTCAGAAGGCGAATCTCGAAACATCTGAGCAGTGTTACTACTGAGGCTGATACACCGTTCTCTAGACATATCAGAAATAGACATGCAGGAAATGTTGCTCATCTTGAAATATGTGGAATTTAAAAATTAAGAAGAGGACCTAGACAAGGAGACATTGATAGGCGACTCCAACAAGAGGAAACACGCTGGATATATAGGCTACAAAGCCTTAGTCATAAAGGCATTAATGAGGGATTTACGTATTCTCCCTTCATTTAAATAGTAACTTGTATCTAAATGTATCCGATGTAATATTCATTCAAATTTTAATAAACCATTGGGTAAGTAAAATAAATCCTAAAAAGAAGGTGAAAAGAGCAGCAGGGGATATATAAAAATAGTAAATTATGATTATGTGATAAACAATAAAAATAATTATGTAATATGAAATACAAAGGAGCCTTCCTTTAAGGCCACCACAATTCAGCCAAATATGGCCCATTAAACGTCTTGGAATAATAATATATATAAGGGACCAATGACCAATATGATTACTGTAGCAAATAGCATCCTAGTACTATAAATGGTGGAAAAAGTTTTAGCAAAACTAATTGATAATAAAGATAAAAATAAGCAAACTACTAAAGTACTGATGAGCAATATTAATCTTCCAAGTAGGGATGAGCGAACTTTTGAAAAGTTCGGTTCGGTTCGGTTCGGCGAATTTTCTTGAAGTTCGGATTCATACGAACTGAACCTAAAACGAAACTTGCTATAACGGCTGAATAATTGCTGCAACAATAATGGTAGTCTGGTAGGGTATAGTTTTGTTTACTTGCAGTTGCTATTAAATGAAAAAAGTAGAAAAAATTAAAGTGACTTGTACAACGGCGACGCAAAATATACGCATATTTAAGAATTTAAACTAATGCGTACGCTAATGCGAACATTCATAATAACGAACATACAGTGTAGCGTTGTCAAAGGTACGCTACTTAACTGAATATGTACGCATTAGCGTACAAATACACTGCGTCTGCGAACATTCCTACTCCAGTGACGAACATACAGTGTAGCGTTGTTAAAAGTACGCTACTTGACGGAATACGTACGCATTATTTTAACCAGATTCGTCTTAAAAGTTCTTAAACGAATCTGGTTCGTTACGGTTCTGTTCGCTCGTCCGAACGAACGTTCGGACGAACGAAAATAATAACCCATCTCGGCCATTCTCCTCCCAAAAGGGTGGTTTGACACGAGGGTCACACCAGGATACAAGGGATTGTAGGAGTAATAAATAATCCCTTGTATCCTGGTCTATTCTGTGGAAAAAGTAAACTTTATTTATTTACGAACCTGATTCATACGAACTTTACGAAAGTTCGGTTCGGGGACGAACCGAACGTTCGGTAAAGTTCGTAACAAATCTGGTTCGTTACGGTTCGGTTCGCTCATCCCTACTTCCAAGTAATCTTAGGGAACTGAAGATCATACTCCAGGTGCTCTGACTGCTGGCACTATAACAATGAGTCCAGTTGTGACCAATAGGTAATCCACAAGGAGAATCGGACAGCAGCGAGAATCTAAGTCTACTGACATGCGCACCAGGGGAGAACATACACTCACAGTAACTAAGTTTTCGCGCATGAGCGAACTACCCGGCGACTCGGGAGTGACGTGCATAGATGCCGCAGGTGAAGAAGCTACGGTAAGTAATTGGCAAGATAGGGGAGTATGCCTGTATGTAGGCAATGACAGGTATGCCCCTTAGAAGGCGCGTATTGGCCTAACGGTAATCTACATCACTAACGGAGGCTTTAAAACGGCGTGACCCCGCCCACTACTCAATAGACTGCCCTAGCCCCTGAAGACGCCGAATCTATCGGCGAAACATGTCGGGGGGCAGACACTGATTAGGTTTTAGACAGGGCCAGTGGTGATATATGTGCTAATAGGGATAGTTAGGTCTTCTACATGTCTATACCATCCTGTGTCAGCGTGTATAAACAGGTTTTCAGGACGCTAACAAGTACGCAGTATTAAAGCAAACACATGGCTACATCACTATACTGGCCCTGATAATTTTAATCAAGTTTTCTTTCACCTTCACTGTTACTTATGTATAATATTAAAGTATATCTATTAAAAGCTAAGTCTTAAACCAGTTAGGGAGGTGGAGAGTGAAAAAGGCGTTTTGAGACGTAACCACTCCTCATTCTTTGTTCTAGAGCTCCAGTTCTCACTGCGGCCCTTTGTTTTTTTGTCTGCAGTAGTGACGTTTTGTGCACACAGGTGACTTCTGCAGCCAATCACTAACTTCAGCACAGATGTCCCATGCATGGTTGAGGCCAGTGATTAGCTGCAATGGTGACTTGTGCACGGAATGTCACCGCTACAGCCAGGGACAGACTGAGAACTTAAAATGGCCCTGGAAAAACTAAAACAGGACCCATTTTGTAGGCGGGTCCAAATTGAAAGAAGGTGGGGCAAAACAGGTAGGCAGGAAAAACAGAAGTAGGCAAGACAACTGAAGTAGGTGGCACCAGCAATACCACAGCACAAAATACCACCCCAGCAGAACCAAATATTACAGTGCAGCATAAAATCCTGCTGCCCCTTCTGTAGTACTCAACTGTATCACCATCCTAAAGATGGCAATACAGTTAAATTCAGGAGGGGGACCTCTGGCCACTGGCCAGGAACATAAGTACCTGATGCTCCTAGAATTAATTACTACTGAGAGCATCCGAACGTTATGTACCCAGTGGCCGTGAGAAGGGCTTAAAGGGGTATTCTCATCTTAGACAATGGGGGCATATCGCTAGGATATGCCCCCATTGTCTTATAGGTGCGGGTCCCACCGCTGGGACCCGCACCTATAGCCAGAACGGAGCGGGGAGCGCTGCGCCTGGAGGACCCCAGGTTTCCGGGGGTCCGGCCACCACCAGGCACAGCTCCCCGCGCCGCTCATAGGAATGAATGGGAGCCAGGCCGTGCATGCGCGGTCGGCTCCCATTCATTTCTATGGAGCCGACGGAAGTAGCCGAGCCAGCGCTCGGCTATTTTCGGCGGCCCCATAGAAATGAATGGAGGGCGGCTGCGCATGCGCAGTGCGCCCTCATTCACTTCGGGAGCTCTGTTCTCGATATAGGTGCGGGTCCCAGTGGTGGGACCCGCACCTATAAGACAATGGGGGCATATCCTAGCGATATGCCCCCATTGTCTAAAATGAGAATAACCCTTTAAGTGGCCCACTGAGCATTGGCCCATAGGGAAATTTCCCTGTAGGGTCTATGAACAGTTCACCCCTGACTATAGCCAGGATGATGAAAGTGAGATAAACATTTAGTTTCCCTTTATTCCCTTCTTTTCCTTTAAATGAACACTCTTGCTATTACATGTATATACTGGATTGCTATTGTATCACTTTTTGTTCAGGATTTTCCTGGGGCTGACAGACCACAATACTCAGTGGCACCACCAGACCCCACTAAATAGGATGGCCTTAGGGGTAGTTCATTAATTAGTGGTCAGCTGGTTGGAGTAGCAAGGGGCTGTGTGGGCCTGGAAGGTGCCTGATGTTAGTAGGGAGATGTTTCTATTGATAAGCAAGAATCTATACAGGATGGTGTCTGCGCTGTTATGTTATTCCCATAAAAGTCCTATTTGCAGACGTGGGGGACCGCAATGTGGACCACGTTCGCAGCGAGTTTCGCAAATCTCTATATGGGAAGATGGGAGGACAAGACCATATTCCCGGAGGGGGGGCTCGATGCGAACCTGGTCCTCTGGAAACGTTTTATAGACGATGTAGTCTTTATCTGGAAAGGGGGGAGGCAGATTTGAAAATCTTTTTAGAAAGTTTAAATAAAAACAAATTTTATTTACAGTTCACGCCTACATGGAGTCGCAAGGAGATAATTTTTTTAGACCTTACCATTTTTATAGAAAATGGGAAAATAAATACCAAAACATATCATAAACCAACAGATAGCAATAGTTATATTCCACTAGGAAGTTGCCATCTACCATTATGGCTTATGAATATCCCCCGGAGCCAGTACAAACGGCTACGTAGAAACTGCACCAGAGAGAACCAGTTTGAAGACGAAGCAAACATTCTACATATGAAATTTGAAGAAAAGGGGTATAAAAGGGACTATCTCGAGAGTATTAAGTCCCAAGTAAAAGAATTAGATCACCATAAATTATTGCAAAATATGGACAAAGATAAAAACAAGAGGAAGAAAATGTATGATATGGATGTGAATAAGGAGGAATTAGAAAAACTGGATAGCTTGAATATCCCAATAATAACGCAATATAGTGAGGGGGAACCAATATTCAAAAGGATAATAAACAAACATTGGAACATTTTAAAACAGGACAAGATAATAGGAGAAAAAAATTCCGGAACACCCAAAATTTATTTTCAAAAAGGCACGAAATCTATCCAGCCTAATAGCTCCATCGATTGACCAGTCAGCAGTCCAGAGAAGCATACAGGGAAATAAAGATAAAGATAAAAATATAAATAAAAATAAAAAGGGCCTTTTTCCCTGTAAATTTTGCAATAACTGCAGACTGACCAAACAAAAAGAATCAATCTTGGAGATAAAAAATGGAATAGTTAATATTAGGATTGAGGACTACATAACCTGTAATTCTAAAGGAATCATCTACTATATAAAATGCCCTTGCAATAAAATATACATAGGGAGAATCAAAAGACAACTCAAAATTAGAATTAGGGAACATATTAGAAATATAGAGAAAAAATATGATGGTCACCCCCTATCACGCCATTTTAAGGAACATCATGGAGGAAATACACGGGGTATTCTTTTTGGAGGTATTGAGAAAGTCCTTCCAGATCAAAGAGGTGGAGATTTTATTAGACAGATGTCTAGATGCGAGAGTAGATGGATTTACAGGTGTAACAGTCTGGCACCAAAAGGGTTAAATCAACAAATTGAATTGTTCGCTTTTCAGTGAAATAACCTTCAAGCGAGAAGAAATGATAGTAAAATACATATACTGTATATGGACATAAACATAAAAGACAATTCACATTTAATAGAAATAACATCAAATAAATAGTAAGAAATTAAGCATAATACATAATAGAATTAATGCTAGGATAGGAGAAATGGAGCGAATACAGCTGCGTATTGGGTGGAAGAGCGATTCACTTATTGCCTTAAAGATTTATCTACATGGGTACTTTTATACAGGGGCGGTCTTGGGCACCACACATCCTATGCATTTGCATAGGGCCCCCGACGTCCAAGGGGGCCCCCACACTCCGCTCTTGTGCTGGTGTCCAAGACCGCCCACCCAGCTGTCACGTACTGCATTTGTCCGAATGCGTACTCATTTTATAAATTAGTACGCTAATGCGTACTAATTTATAAAATGCATACACATTAGTGTACATATTAAAATATGCATATGAATTAGCGTGCAGATTTGAAAAAGCGCACGCAAATTCCACCCGAGCATGCTCTAGTCCCAGTCTTTGATGTGTGGGGGGGCGTGCCATTGGGAGGGGTGTCATCAGAGGGCATGTCATCAGGGGCGTGACGCGTCATTGGGGGCCCCTGGACATAACTTCGCTTAGGGCCCCAGAAATGCCAAGACCGCCCCTGCTTTTATATAACCATGTGGAAATCTATACAGTTACCATAGTGGCAACTATGGGACCTCATCCTGTCAGAAAAAACATACTGTAGAACGTCTATGGTGAAGAAACTATCTCAGATTTATGTGACACTTAGGGGGTCATTTATAAAGCTGGTGTACAGTACAACTAGCTTAGTTGCCCATAGCAACTAAGATTCCACTTTTCATTTTGGACAGCTCCTTTGGAAAATGAAAGGAGGAATCTGATTGGTTGCTATGGGCAACTAAGCCAGTTCTACTTTGGACAAGTTTGATAAATGACTCCCTTAGTGTTATTAATGTAATCCATCCACCCATTCAGTTAGTACCTTTTGTTATCCAACTGTGACCCCACATCTATGCTCTGTCTTATATACATAAATGGTACTTAATATTGATGCATATACCAGTATGTAGCATATTACTAGTACTATTTATATAAGTATAATATGTAATAATAAATATATTTTGATTGTAAACTCTTACGACTTGTTCTGATTACTTCTCTAAAGCACTGTGGATTTTTTGCCATGATAAATTGACTTGTCATAGTTATGATATTAGCAATTCAAAATAATTTCTTAATGATATAACCCTGATGTCACTGAATACACTCTTGCTGAACCATATAGTATATAAAGTGTCACACATTGACATAATATGAAGTGAAAATAAAAAAAAATTGAAAATGGATTTAATAGGCAATAAACAACACCACTATTTTTACATCAGTAATAGGAAATCTAATGTGTGACTTCAAATATCACACGTGAAATGCCTAGGCATTTTCATGTGTCTCTAGCATATAAAATGTTAAAGGAAAACTTTGAGTACTTTAAACTATGTTCTTCCAAATCATCTATGAGCAAGCTTGACATTCAAGTTCAATAGACTGAACTGTGTTGGTAAATAATTTTTTAGCAAAATCTTAGTTACAATCTGAAAATTGTTGTCTTGTGTGGGATAATAATATTTCTGCTATTGAAAGGCACAAAATAGGTTTTTTGATATAGTACAAAAAGATCAGTTATATAATTTGAGGGGTGACCATTTATGTACAGAGCAAAAGTTTGTTAACCTGTTGGATGATGCAGGGTTGCAGGTTTATCATGAGCACCTACTCAGAACCCCACCTACTACATGCCATTTATTATATAGGTGTTCTGTTAGCAGAGAAGTCTTTGGGTCCACTAAAACACCAGCACCTAGGTGTAACTGCTACCAATGCACCAATGCAGCTTTATACATATGCACTGTATCTACTTAATCGTTGGTTTGGACCTTTTGTATAAACCTTTCTGTTATAATGTAACATTATACTATATTTTGAGTGATAGGCATGTGACTTCTTGAATTAGATTTGGAGATGAGTGAATTGATTCTGTATGAATCAAATATCTCAAAAACTTTGGTTTTTAATGAATCTGATGTTGGCTTCAGTCAATCCTGAAGGATTTTAGTTATAATGTCGGTGGACATGTCATAGGCTCTATATAAGATCCTATGCAGGACCTCTGTGTGTTTTCTGGACCTGATTGTGTTTTCTGAAGGGACAGAACGTCTGTTAGAAGAAGTCTTAAGGAGAATCTGTCACCGGCGACCTATTTATCCAGCTGTTTGCATAGAGAAATAGCTGTGCTTTACTTGATTAACACTATGTATTTATTTTCTTCATCCTTCTTCTTCCTTCCTTGGTAGTCAGCCATGGGGACCTAGAAAGGACCCCAGGACATTAAGTCTAGTAGTCCTGCAGTGCATAATAGTGTTACCCTAACCACAGCCTGTGCTTTAGGCCTCATGCACACGGCTGTTGATTGGCAGTTCTTTGCACTGGGGCCGCAATTTGTGTTTCCCAATGCACGGGCAACATCCGTGCGGATTCCGTAGATGGATCCAGATCCATTCAACTTGAATGGGTCCATGGTCTGTCCACACCGCAAAAAAGTAGTGCATGTACTACTTTATTGCGGTGCAGAGGCACAGACAGAAACCGTGTTTCCGTGGGGTTCCATGCCTCCATTCCACAATGGATCTTCAGGATTGCAGGCCTATTCAAGGGAATGGGTCCGCATCCATGATGTGGGGTGTACATGGCCGGTGCCCGCATATTGTGGACCTGCTGATTGCGGACCGCAATACGGGCATAGACGGGCAACAGCCATGTGCATGTGGCCTTTGAGACACAGAGCATAATGTATTAGCATCATGGAAAGGTAAAACTTGAATAAATAGCTGGTTATTAAAGGCTTAACTTACAACAACGTTACAACACAACATGCCTTAACACACGAGTTTTTTGTTTTATGGAGTAGCCCCTTCACAGTTCAAAGTCTAAAGACCACATGGTCCATCTAGTCTGCCCTTATATTATTTCCTTTTTCTTTTAGAATAGATATATGTTAATCCCACACATGATGTAACAAGGTTGGTTATCTATCTATAATCCAATAGGCAAGGCAATGACACAGTTCTCTATAACAGTCAGTGGTAATAAGGTATTGTACCTCAAGGAGTGGTAAGCTGCAAAGTGGATTTCAACAGAGAGAGTTCAGCAATGGTTAGACATATGCCAAGATCGGTAGGCAGGAGAGAGACCAGCCCTGGTCAGATGTATACAGGGTTTGATGCACAGGGGCAAGAAATCAGCCGTGGGCAAACATATGCAAAGTCTGGCAAACAGGAGAGAATAGTAGTGGAGCTCAAAACAATCTGAAAAAAAAAATAAAAATAAAGTACAAAGCTTTTGGTTAATATAGGGCAGCAGTTACTTTGATTTGCCACACAGCAAGTGCTATTCCTTAGCTAATTACTGAATGCAGGTGTAATACCCCAGAGTGGTATTACCATTCCTACACCCTGCTACTGTCTCTAATGGACTAACCATAATGTCATCTGTGTATGGATTCCAGGTCCTTTGTCATTGTGCATTCCTAATGTTGTTCTGAAACAGTTTTGTACATGTAATGTGCCTGGTTCACCAGCAGGTGGCAGCAGATATATGGCAGAGAGATCCTTAGATAAAATGGAACTTACCATTCCATTCTCCCCCTTTTGGGCAGAAGTGGGCTAGTCCTGTTTCCTACCAAAGGGGGGATTGCAGTTCTTGTTGATTCCAGTGTGGTCTAGACAGTGGAGCTGAAAAGACATGCCACAATATAGCAGTGAGAGGAAAGTTCCCCAGGCTGCAGCAGGAGCCTCTCCAGAGGCAAGTAGCTTGTAGAGCACCTTGACTCTTTAAATATTTATAGACAGAGTATTGCGAGGGGGTCAACTGCCAAAGGCGCCCCCAAAGGTACCAGAAGAGTCCTAAAGTCCAACTACCAGACTAAAGCTGAGTTTAGCACAGCAGAGGGAGAAAGGAGAGTACTCAGGTTTGCCTGCCAGTTTTTTTCCAAAGACTGCTACAACCAAAAGAAAACCTGAATATTGTCTGGATAGAAGTTCATGCAAGTAAAGCTGTTGAACTCTGTAAAAGCCTGGACTCGACTTATTCTCCATCTCCCACCTCAACTCTCCCCTTTATTGCTTCAGAGCCTAACCCTGGGGATTTACGATATCCAGGTAGGAGCACTATGACACACACATAGAGATTATTAAAGCCGCACCATACCACTCGGCATTCCTAAGAACCTGGGACGCGAATAAGATTGCAAAGCATGACTGAGAATTCTAGAGCTGAAGTCTTGGTAATATCATTTCCTGACATATATTTAAAGGGATACTGAGTTTTGGCAAAACTTTTGATATGTCATATTACGCTCTCTCCTGTCTGGAAGTGAGACAGACTCATAGTCTGCTATTGGGCCCATCTCCTGCTGGATGGAGAGTGTTATATGCATGTGCAGTGACTCGGTGGATCATTGCTAAAGGGTTAATGCTATAATATACTATTGTTCACTGTCAAAGGTTTAATGCCACACTTTAATGTGGTTCATAGCAAAAAAGGTAATGTGACCTTACTGTGTATATTGTGTCTCACAGGCTGTGTAAGGGAGAAATAGTTAATTTTTCTTACCCTGTTCTCAGTTGCTAGGAGTGGGCTGGCCTCATCCCTCTAAGCTAGGAGCTGTAGTGTAGAGAGTATGTGGCTATCAGCCAGAGAATGAACATCTAGTCTTTGTAGCAGGAGTCTGAAAGAGAAGAGGGCAGAGTTACACCAGCCCTGCAAACTGCAAGATACTAGAAAAAGGGACCTGAAACCAGTGCCATCCCCTGAGGGAAAGAAGTATTGAATTTTGCAGAAGCTTGAGGGCAATTTCAAAAGGGACAGTGCATAGACAAGAAGGTGAGTGAAAGCTAACACACATTTATAGCTGTAGACTTCACTGCACTGGTCTGGGTTATATTGCTTCCAGCATTTTCCACACCACTGAGATGGACTGGTCATCCATTGGAGGACTGCACCATATAGTTGGCCATTGCAGAAAGATACTGCATATATAGAGAATTTGAACCTCCTGGTCAATTTGGGAATTTGCCAGCATTAATTGGGAAGAGACTGGGATTTGGGAGATTGGAAAAAAAGATTGGGAAGAGAGAGGCATTTATCGTATGGCCCATGTAACCTGGAGAGGCTGAACTTAATTTTGTAAGTGTCTGTTTGTGACATATGCCCAAAGTGCCTCATTAAAGTACAGTTGACTTGTTACCTTCAAAATTGGATTCATCCTTGCTTTGCATTGCCTACCTGCACTGTCACACCATTGCCCTCCTAACAAGTACATTTAGGGAGCACTGACTCACACTTCAAAACCTGCTGACACCAAGGGCACACCACCTAACCTCAGGCAGGAGCCTCAAAACCAGGATGTGAAGGAGGAAAATAAGGATTGAGCCCCTGCACTCACTGCACACCCAGTCTTGGGGAGTACTGAAGCAGGGTAGGCTACCATGAGGACTGCAACCACCCTCATTACCATAACCACAACTCCTATTCTCTACACTCCTCACGCCCCCTCCTGTGGGCTATCACTTTGCACATGTGCTTCTATCTGCCAGTGATTGTTGGGGATCCCATTGCTCACTAACGATCAAAACGTTCTATATGTTTCTATGACATATCAAATTTTTTTTTCAAAACTCAGCAACCCTTTAAATTCTCTTTCATTTATTTTCCAACCACATCTGGTGGAAGTTCTTTCCAAGCATCTACTACTCTTTCAGTGAAATAATATTTTATGACATTTATGTTGATCTTCCCCAACAAATCTCAGATTGTGCCACTTTGTTCTTGTGTTAGCATTCTAAAAACACTAAACCATACTTAGATATTTTGATTATGATTCCACTTTCCACTCTTTCCTCAAGGTTATACACAGTTTTTTTTTTATTTCCTGACACATTTCATGCTTGATACTAGAGATGAGCGAATCATTCAAAAAATTATTTGCCGAACGTTTCTTAAGATTCATATATTCGACGAATAGATTTGTTGTATTTGCGTACAAAATATACGTTATTATGTGCTATTAGCGAACATTCACTCACTAATAACGAACGTTCATTTTAAAAATGTACGCAACTTCTTAGAAGACGTACGCATGAGCGTACAAATAGCGTACGAATCCTCAGCGTACTATTGTCTAAGCGATTACGTAATACGCAGGCGTGCACTCCTCAGAGGCAGAGCGAATATTCTAAAATGGCATCCAGGCGATCCTCATCATTTAGCTCTGAAGAGCTGAAATTCCTGATCTGGCTGATGGACAGAGAGGATTACGATGGCACACACCGTCATCCAAACCAGCATAAGAAGGAGGTGATCCAGCAGGTGATTCAAGGTCTGCACCATCGTTTCCACACCATGCGGACCCCGGGCCAGATCCAGCAGAAATGGTCCGATCTGAAATTCAAATGCCCAGAGCGGCTTAATGAGATCCGCACAGAGATACGGCAGGGTGAGTAACAAAATATTTGATAAGTAAAAACATGTAAAAAAATTGGTGTACTGTATTGTATATATACCAGCAGTCACTGCCAATAATGAAAAAAGTATAGAAGGACAACGTGGGGTAGTGCGCTGCAGTAATTTTGTTTCATGCTAGGCAACGCCTCTAACTCTCGACCCAAACAACTTAAGTGAAGGTATTCTAGTCATTATTGTTAATGGTGCTGGCCGTTCTCCCGTTTGTGTCAGCCAAATGCACTAGTTCGAAAGAAAGTACCCTTATATGCCCCTTCATAGTTAGCGCTTCCTCCTCCTACACACAGACTCAAAGACGTGCCCATGCTGCAGCTACTGTCAGTGGGCGATATCCAAAGTATTCCTACCGCACCATGTTAACAAAGAAAGAAAGTTATTGCGACGATAACGTTATCTATTGCCATAAATACCTTTTTAGAAGAAAAAATGTGATATGGCCCCCCTCTCACACCCATAATATCTTAATAGTAGTATGTGTTAGTATTAAAAAGAGTCATCATCTAACAATTGTGTACATTTTTATGTTGCAGAGCAAGGTCAACGACGGCATCACCACTGTCGAGGCAGGACGGCCCCTGAAGTACCTGCAGCCTCTAGTAAGTGTAAAACATACAGTACAGACCAAAAGTTTGGACACACCTTCTCATTCAAAGAGTTTTTTGTATTTTTATGACTATGAAAATTGTAGATTCACACTGAAGGCATCAAAACTATGAATTAACACATGTGGAATTATATACTTAACAAAAAAGTGTGAAACAACTGAAAATATGTCTTATATTCTAGGTTCTTCAACGTAGCCACCTTTTGCTTTGATTACTGCTTTGCACACTCTTGGCATTCTCTTGATGAGCTTCAAGAGGTAGTCACCTGAAATGGTATTCCAACAGTCTTGAAGGAGTTCCCAGAGATGCTTAGCACTTGTTGGCCCTTTTGCTTTCACTCTGCGGTCCAGCTCACCCCAAACCATCTAGATTGGGTTTAGGTCTGCTGACTGTGGAGGCCAGGTCATCTGGCGTAGCACCCCATCACTCTACTTCTTGGTCAAATAGCCCTTACACAGCCTGGAGGTGTGTTTGGGGTCATTTTCCTGTTGATAAATTAATGATGGTCCAACTAAACGCAAACCAGATGGAATAGCATCCCGCTGCAAGATGCTGTGGTAGCCATGCTGGTTCAGTATGCCTTCAATTTTGAATAAATCCCCAACAGTGTCACCAGCAAAGCACCCCCACACCATCACACCTCCTCCTCCATGCTTCACGGTGGGAACCAGGCATGTAGAGTCCATCCGTTCACCTTTTCTGCGTCGCACAAAGACACGGTGGTTGGAACCAAAGATCTCAAATTTGGACTCATCAGACCAAAGCACAGATTTCCACTGGTCTAATGTCCATTCCTTGTGTTCTTTAGCCCAAACAAGTCTCTTCTGCTTGTTGCCTGTCCTTAGCAGTGGTTTCCTAGCAGCTATTTTACCATGAAGGCGTGCTGTACACAGTCTCCTCTTAACAGTTGTTGTAGAGATGTGTCTGCTGCTAGAGCTCTGTGTGGCATTGACCTGGTCTCTAATCTGAACTGCTGTTAACCTGCGATTTCTGAGGCTGGTGACTCGGATGAACTTATCCTCCGCAGCAGAGGTGACTCTTGGTCTTCCTTTCCTGGGGCGGTCCTCATGTGAGCCACTTTCTTTGTAGCGCTTGATGGTTTTTGCGACTGCACTTGGGGACACTTTCAAAGTTTTCCCAATTTTTCGGACTGACTGACCTTCATTTCTTAAAGTAATGATGGCCACTCGTTTTTCTTTACTTAGCTGCTTTTTTCTTGCCATAATACAAATTCTAACAGTCTATTCAGTAGGACTATCAGCTGTGTACCCACCTGACTTCTGCCCAACACAACTCATGGTCCCAACCCCATTTATAAGGCAAGAAATCCCACTTATTAAACCTGACAGAGCACACCTGTGAAGTGAAAACCATTTCAGGTGACTACCTCTTGAAGCTCATCAAGAGAATGCCAAGAGTGTGCAAAGCAGTAATCAAAGCAAAAGGTGGCTACTTTGAAGAACCTAGAATATAAGACATATTTTCAGTTGTTTCACACTTTTTTGTTAAGTATATAATGTATGTATATATGTGTTAATTCATAGTTTTGATGCCTTCAGTGTGAATCTACAATTTTCATTGTCATGAAAATACAGAAAACTCTTTGAATGAGAAGGTGTGTCCAAACTTTTGGTCTGTACTGTATTTAATTTATTTTTCACCCAAGCTACGTGGGAGTGCAGCTGCAGTAAGAGCACTAGTGGTTAGGAATGGGATCCTCCAGCCCCAAACTATTCCCATGTAGCTACAACTGTTTATTAGAGTTGAATGTAAGGCTACTTCTACACTAGAGGCAGCCAGGATCCAGTGGGTGAAGGGTCCCTCTGGATCCGTGCTGCAGCAGGTACACGTGTGGAGCTGGAACTGTGCTCCGGCCCAAATTCACTGAAATGGGGGTGGGCCGCGGATGTAACTGTTGTATTTTCACTCCGGCTGCCTCTCAGCAGGGGTTAACGTGCTGTGGCCGGATTCATGGCCCGCCCCATTACAGTGAATTTGGGCCGGAGCGCAGTTGCGGCCCCACAAGTGTACCTGCGGCAGCGCGGATCTGGAGGGACCCTTCACCCGCTGGATCCGGGCTGCCGCTAGTGTAGAAGTAGCCTTAGGCCCTTATTTCATGATTTTTGACAGCTGCTGCACCACAGAGGAGCCGCTCTCACCGTCCTCCACCCCAGCGAGAGAGGACCCCACCTGCCCCAAGTGTAATGGGTGGACCTTCTGTCTTCAAAATATGAGCTAAATGTATGTTTTATCTTTGGTCGCTCCAACCGACAGAGACCAGTTTTCCCCTGGACCATGGGAAGACCACGCCATATGGGTGTCCAGTAAGTACTACAAAAGGCTCAGTCAGTACAGAATACATGTCACAGACTAAGTCGCTCCAGTACATTAAAGTTTAGATTCTTTTTGTGGGACAACCACTGTAACTCGATCATACAAACTAAGTACATAACTGTTTCCACCCCTACAGACATCCCCACTGACTTCGAAGTGGAAGCTGGATTACGGCGCCTTGGCTCCAGGCTCCACGCTGCCTCCCGGCTCATTCGTGGCCTGCAGCTGGAGCTGCAAGAGCTGCAGGACATGATGGCCTGACGTCGGCAAAGGCCGGTGTAATCTTATTTTTTTGTTCCTTTCTTTTGTTTATTATATTATTTATTTGTTAAAAAGAAGTTTTTATTTATTACTAAAATATTCTTGAAAAACCTGTGTTTTGAGTGTTTTGTTAAACCTTTAACACCTTCCTGATCCTGACATAGTGTAAAGAAGACAGAGTTTTATTTCCCACGGCCATTTTCCCATATTAATGAACACAGCGGTTCAATTGACAGACAGAAAAATAAAAAAAAAGGCTTGGCTTGTTTGGGCAACAAGACTGTACATTGTACCTTAACATAGGCAGTGAAAATTTTATAAATTTTATATGAGCTTTTTATGGCTGCCCCCGCCACTAGTAGTAGGGGACAAGGTATATCAGCATAGAGTGATAGGTAAAATAAATACAACAGACTGCAGTGGTGTATAACAATGTCCGCTAATATAACTTGTACAGGAAGCAGTGTAAAAAAAAATGATTTATTTTTAAAAAAATATATATATAACACATATATTTTTTTTTTGGAGGGGGGGGACTAAAGGCTGAGGCTTCAAAACAAACTTAACAATACTAAATAGAACTATTAGTAACGTTAACTAACAACAGCTACTCTCCTACTAAGCGTAGAAAACGGAGGCGGAGGTAGACAACAGTGTTTGGTTTTGAAATAGGGTTTTGGAGACTTCGGGTTCGCACAGCCCATGACATGACACAAGACATTTGGCTGTAAAATTACTGATAGCAATAGTGGGAAGACACTCAGACTATTCTGCCCTGCAAGGCCTGATCTAATCACCACCAGCATCAGCAAGAGGAGTATGAAATTCGGATGTAATCCAGCCATTATTCATTTTTATAAAGGTATTTTTTTGAACACTGCCCGGTGACAGATTTGTCCTTTTGGGTGTCACCCCCCCCAGCGGCACTAAAAACCCTCTCTGACATGACACTTGAGGCTGGGCAGGAAAGAAGCCCTAGTGCATAGTGGGACAGTTCCGGCCACTGTTAGGCCTCTTTCACACTAGCGTTAGCACGGATCCGGCACCTAAAGGGTGCCAACGGATCCATGCTAACGCTGATACATGTGTGGAGCCGGAGCAGCGCTCCGGCCCCACACATGTTAACATGGAACAAGACACAGACATACAGACATACACACATACAGACATACATACATACATACATACTCACATACTCCAGGGACGCCGGCAGAACGTCTTCACGTGCCTCCTGCGCGCAGTGATGACGATTCCCCACAGCACCCTCTGCTGGGCGCAGTGGGGAAACGTCATAGCTGCGCGCAGGAGGCGCGTGAAGACATGCTGCCGGCGTCCCTGGAGTATGTGAGTATGTATGTGTGTATGTCTGTATGTATGTATGTCTGTATGTATGTATTTATGTATGTGTCTAGCTCTGTAGCCGGATCCGGAATGATCCCCCATTACAAATCAATGGAGGACAGATCCGGATTACTGGTGTGTCCACACCAAACGGATCCGTCCCCATTGACTTGCATTGGGGGTCATTCCGGATCCGTCTTGGTGCGGATCCCTGGACCGGAGAGCAAACCGCAGCATGCTGCGGTTTGTTCTCCGGTCTGAAGACGGAATGGAATGCTTTCAGGAGCATTCCGTTGTCTTCAGTTCAGTTTTGTCCCCATTGACAATGAATGGGGACAAAACTGAAGCGTTTTATTCCGGTATTGAGCCCCTATGACGGAACTCAATACCGGAATTTTAAAACGCTAGTGTGAAAGTAGCCTTAGCCTCAGGGAGGCTGTCCTCTATAACCGCCGGATTATAAGGTGGGCTTCGGTGGCTTCTTTTTTTAGAAATTGCAGAAGGGACACCACTAGGAGGGAACACTGAAGCTCGAGAGGTGGCAGAAAATGACAGGGTTTGCTTGAGTGGATTGGTGGAGCAGGACGAGTCTGACCCCTGGCTACATATGGATACTGTATCAGCAGATGACAGCAGATCATCCGGCTGAGACTGAGATGAGCGTGCCATCCACTCCACTACCTCATCTACTTTCTCCTCCACTACAATTTTGCGTCTCAGTGGGTTATCCTGGTGGACCAATGGCCAAGTACTGCGAAAACTACTAGTAGATGCTCCGGCTACAGGTCTTTTGGCACTGCTGGCCTGTGCCACCTTCTCCTTTTTTTTAAAGCTCAAAGTCTGGCTGGAACTGGACCCCTTTTGCTTATCCATTCCAGACATTTTTCAATTCACTCTGTGGCCCTACAGCTGGTCTTTATCCCTGTATCTCACTGTCTCTTCCTGTCTCTCCCTATCTCTTCCTGTCTCTCTCTCCCTGCTTGATTAAATACTAGCCCTGAACTGGCCCTGCAATTGCCTTGCAATTGCCCTGCAGTATCCCTCATATGTGTAATATGGATTCCCAGAGCTATTATATAAAATTTTCACAAAACAGGTCTCAGAACTTCACACACAGTGCTTCTGCTCGTCTCAGCAGTCGCAGCAGAAGTGATGCGTCACTGGCTTACCGAGCCTGAGCCAATCAGAGCAAGCCCTGCCCACTAGATCAGGTGACCGCATTCTTCCCGGGCTTTTGCGCACGATAAACGAACTAACAGTAAAAGTTCGCTAATGAATTTAATTTGTACGCAGCAGCGTATACAGTAACTTATACGCAGCAATAGTGTATAATTTATAGGACAAACTACGTAGCGAATGCGTATAAAGCCGAAGCAAATCACCTAATATTCGGATTCCCTTCGCAGCTAAAAATTCCCAAGATTCGATACGAATCAACGAATCGACGAATTGATTCGCTCATCTCCAGTTGATACTTTGCTTCACTTTTATTGGGCTGCCTTTGCACCCGTTCTATTTTATCAGAGCCGTTATAGGTGAAAGTTCCAGAACAGAACAATATGGTCTCACTTGAGCTCTATACAGAAGCTGTGGGAGAGACTTTGCAAACATCTTTATGGCAGCTTTTGAGGTGCATTTTGTATTCACTGAGCAAGGTTTGGAGATATCCACATCATTTACATCAATGGTTTCTTTCTATTATGGAAAAATGATGAGAAATTTGTGTTTCAATTTGTTGAATTTCTTAAAGGGGTTAACTGTGAATTTGATATGAATGGCTTCTCCTCAGGATAGGTCATCAATATCGGATCAGTGGAGATCCGACCTCAGGGACTCCCAATGATCAACTGTTCAAAGAGGCTGCAGCACTCCGTGAATGCTTAGGCCTTTTCCTAGGCAAATGGCGTTACCGTACAACAGTCACTTGGCCTAGTTCAAGTGAATGGGGCTGAGCTGCAATACCAAGAACAGCTGCAATACTATATATTTAGTGCTGTGATAGGTAAGCCGTAAGGAGACCACAGCACGCAACGGAGCTCCAGTTAAAGGGATTGTCCAAGTTATTTTTTTGTTCTTTGTATGTTACTAACTTGTCAAGTATAACAACTTTCCCATACACTTTGTGCTTCTAAAGCTGCTTGTTTGTCAGATTTCACTGAGGGTCACATGACCTGTGATGTCACCTTGTCTTCCTGCTCTGTGATGTTTCAGAGATCAGATAACAGTCTGTACACGAGACGTCACTGGCCACGCCCCCCGGCACTACCGGGCTGCTATCTGCTCTCTCCCTGGATTCCTTCAGATAAAACACTAACCCCATCAGCCAGAACAAACTGAGGGCTCAAGGCTTTACAACAGCATTTACACTGCAGACAGTGAGGAGACAAATGCTGGCACAGGAGCTGACAGAGGAATTGTATTGCTCAAGAACAGGTAGGGGGAAGTTCCTGTGTGTATCAGCATTGTCATTGTACAGCTGGGACTTGTAATCCTACACATACAACATGCTGCTGAGTATTCCAGCAGACAGACATGTCACTCAGGGCAGGTCTTGTATTCACTCTCTGTGCAGAGCAGGGGGGAGGGGCAGAGATTGTTATTACTTCAGGTAAACAAAGGCCAGAAGAGAACCAGGGAAATGAGGAAATCTAGATTTTTTTTTGCCTAAAACTTACTTAACTTAGTTATATATTGCTGCCCATCAGATTTACAGTGCTATATTTTTTTTCATAACTCGGACAACCCCTTTAATGCTTCGGCCTCTTCAAACAGCTGATTGTCAGGGAGCTGGGAGTCAGACTCCCATGGATCTAATATTGATGACCTATCTTGACAATAAGGTCATGATGTCAATGCCTGTATAACTCCTTTGATAGCTGTCATGAAACTATTGTATATTTGTTAGAGCATAATGTAGAAAAAAAATATTTTTCTATGTGGAGGCGAAACTTAAGGGTAAAGAGTTTGATACCAGTCTTCATTCAATCAGCAGATCAGAATAATTTGCTTCTTTTTCCTAGTCATCATGCACCACATGTATTCCTCAGTGTGCCAAAAAGCGTATTTGTATGTGCTATGAAGACGCTGTTTCTTGGAGTTCCACAGTGGTAAATGGAGAGGTGTTTGTGTTTGCGCAGTGCAGTATCTATTCACTGCTATGGAATTTGCAAAAAAGAGTATAGGTCACCCGCTTGGCTACTTTCGGAAGTCCCATAGCAGTAAATGGAGAAGATGCTGCTCATGTGTGGTGGACTCTCATTGTTATTAATTGCTTAGGTTGCTACAACAGTATACTCTTGGTGTATGCAATATGCTTTGGAATTTAATTTTTACAATATTATAGAGGGCATTTATCAACACTGGTGTATTGTATGCAGGTCTTGATTACCTCTATGCTGCTGGAGGATTAGCCAAATTTATGTAGAGCACATGCCTCTCATATATTTGCCACATCTTCTGGCCATGCGTGTGACACACTAAGATCTGCGGCAGCCTCTTAGATGCCATAGATTTAAGTCTTTCTTCATGCTACAAAACTAGCTTGAAGAAAGATAAATGTGATGGCCCTGTACCGCCTCCCCCTCTCTCCCTGCCCACAGCTCAGCCCATGTTCTCACCACTTCTGAAAAGTGACGTGAAGGATAAATTGTTGCACATTTTACTACACAAATGAGGTTGGTAGAAACTTTCTGTTCACCTCTACCTGTACACATGAATAAGGGACTGGAAATTCCCAAAACATCAAGAGGCAAGGTGAGAAGGCCAGAACATACAAGATTCAGCATGCCTCATGAGTGAACTGTGTTGGAATTAAAATGTAAATAAAAAAGCCCGAAGGCTACCAGACCCTGTAGGACTGTGAGTATTGATTTTTTGCTCAGCTAACTATAGTTACACCAACTGCTCATACATTTGCTAATGTGACTATACTTTATACAGCAGGATATTTCCTCATTTCTACTGGGTCAACTTTCTTCTTTTTTCATCCAACCACACCGTCTTGAATAGGACCAACTATCTGTGTGTCTGTATGTATGGTCACACAGCTTTGGCTTAGTTGTTCATTCAACAACCTAAAAAAACTGTTTAGAGTTTCTTTCTAATGGAATCCAATACCATCCTTTAGAATATGACGACACAGCTTATTGTAAGAAGTTACCTTTATGGACAGACCACGGAAAATAAAAAAATGGCAATTTTTGTGATTGTGTGGCCATTTATTCACCAGCAATCAAGACAGTGGGACGAACAGTCAGGCTGGTATATAGCCAATATGTTGATTCATATTCTGTTGATATGATCTTGTGTATAATCTTTTAATGCCTTTATGCTTAAGCAGCATGATAAATCATCAAAAAAATCAGTAACACTGTACTATTAATGTATCTTGGCAGCTCAATGCCAGTAGGGAGCACAGAGAGCATAATTATCTACTTGAGAACTGTTAGTATCAAAATGTAGAATTACCATGGGGGTCTAAGTCAGGAATAAAATGAAAGGAGCATATCTAGATAATTATTGCTCATGCAAACAGTGTGAGTAAAGAGAAGCTAAATGAAGTGAATGACAAAATATGCGTGAGATGCTGGTAAATACTGCATGTCAAGCTAATAACATCCAACAATCTCTTGAAATATTTACTGTACAGATACTGTAGCTCTTACAGAAAGTAGCATTCAGTGCGATTAAACAATAGGGGTTCCAAAGTCAACCTGTCGTTATAAATCTTTCTTTAAACCGTGGCCAAGTTCCTCTACAGTAGATATAATTGTATTAACTAATTCTGAACCAGATACAATACATTACTATTTACGGTATGCCCTTGATGATTTAGAATTGAGAACAATTTCAAGCTATAGCAAGCAGAATTTTTTTTTCACAAATGATCATGTCTGAGACTTCTGCTCAGCTCGGTGCTTCACTGCATAAAATTGTTTTGCTGAGAAAAAAATCTATAATTGTGGCTTCAGGGGCTTATGAGGATTCATTCAGGTATAGACCACTAAGAAAGTGGAACAATAAATGAAAGTAAACTTTGTAGAATGATAGGTAATATGGTGGCACATTACCTAATCTAAGAAATATGTATCATTGGCAAACATGCGACCGTCTGAAAAGGCAAACACCGGGAGAATGAACATGTTTTACAATGTGCAGTAGGTCATATTTGGTTTGAGTTCTCTTTTAATGGGTTAATCTCATTACACATATTTATGGCATATCCACAAAATAAATGTCTTACAGATATTTGCAGCAAACACAACTAGATTTAGAATGTGTTCCGCATAAATTATCTTGTTTGGTGAGTTGGCTGCATGGCACCTGAGCTACGAGGAGAATGAATAGACAATGGCCATTCATTTGTGCAACTGTCTCCATTCACTTCTATGGGAGTTTCCCCAAACACTCTTGCTGAAGTAAAATTATTGCTTAATTATTCATAGTGAAAAGTAGAGGTTTTTTTTACATACCAGAGGACAACTGTTTTAAAACATTTAAGAACAAACAAGGGCAGAACAGAGGGAATAAACCAAAGTTTTGTAAGGGAAGGCTTTACACTTCTATAACAATGGTAATATATGTTAGGGATGAGTGAACCAATCAAGGTCATTCGGTTTGGACCTGAATCGATTAAACCCAAACCAAAGTTGCTCCAGTTGCCCTAAAACTTTATTCAAACACAAACAATATAACAAAGGTTATAAACTGTTATATCTATATAGCCTATAGGTGGCAGTAAACATGTTAACATGTATAACTCCTAACATCCTCCCTTTCTTGTGAAATCAAGTAATATATAACATAAAATGATTGGATAACACAATACATTCCAAAGATGACAATGTTTTATATATTGTGTCTAGCATATAAAATCCTTATATCTTGTTGGTGTCCTAATAACCCTAGTTCTAGTATGTCTTGGTGTGGCAGGATCTTCATATTGTTGCATATGATCATCCATCCCTGTTTCTTTGGGAGTTGTCTCATCTGGAGATGTACCTGGTAATGGATGTACTTCACATATTTCAATGTCAGATATGTGATCCACAGTCCTTAAAAACTTCCTGTTTCTTCTGTACAACTGTCGATTTGCTTCCACTTCATAGGATCGTGGAGCAACTTTCTCCAAGCAAATACCTTGCCGTCAAATTCCATCTGTTGACGATGGCAATGGTTGTATTCGCACTGGCTGACCAATGCTTAGTTCGGGAAGTTCTTTGGCTCCTTTATCATAGTATGAAAAATACAATAGAGTTTCTAATGACTCTACTATATCCACCAATATGGTAAAGGTGCTCCGCCCACACGCCTCACCCTGGCGTAAGAAAGAAATAGTCTAAATAACATCGTATTTAGGCAGGCACACTTATATTTGTGACAAACAGAGTAAATGGTATGTACAAATAAATTGTTTATTCTTAACATCTAAAATACACCCCTTTTTAGGACATACAGTACAGACCAAAAGTTTGGACACACCTTCTCATTCAAAGAATTTTCTGTATTTTCATGACTATGAAAATTGTAGATTCACACTGAAGGCATCAAAACTATAAATTAACACATGTGGAATTATATACTTAACAAAAAAGTGTGAAACAACTGAAAATATGTCTTATATTCTAGGTTCTTCAAAGTAGCCTTTTGCTTTGATTACTGCTTTGCACACTCTTGGCATTCTCTTGATGAGCTTCAAGAGGTAGTCACCTGAAATGGTTTTCACTTCACATGTGTGCCCTGTCAGGTTTAATAAATGGGATTTCTTGCCTTATAAATGGGGTTGGGACCATGAGTTGCGTTGGGCAGAAGTCAGGTGGATACACAGCTGATAGTCCTACTGAATAGACTGTTAGAATTTGTATTATGGCAAGAAAAAAGCAGCTAAGTAAAGAAAAACGAGTGGCCATCATTACTTTAAGAAATGAAGGTCAGTCAGTCCGAAAAATTAAGAAAACTTTGAAAGTGTCCCCAAGTGCAGTCGCAAAATCCATCAAGCGCTACAAAGAAACTGGCTCACATAAGGACCGCCCCAAGAAAGGAAGACCAAGAGTCACCTCTGCTGTGGAGGATAAGTTCATCCAAGTCACCAGCCTCAGAAATCGCAGGTTAACAGCAGCTCAGATTAGAGACCCGGTCAATGCCACACAGAGTTCTAGCAGCAGACACATCTCTACAACAACTGTTAAGAGGAGACTGTGTGCTGCAGGCCTTCAGGGTAAAATAGCTGCTAGGAAACCACTGCTAAGGACAGGCAACAAGCAGAAGAGACTTGTTTGGGCTAAAGAACACAAGGAATGGACATTAGACCAGTGGAAATCTGTGCTTTGGTCTGATGAGTCCAAATTTGAGATCTTTGGTTCCAACCACCGTGTCTTTGTGCGACGCAGAAAAGGTGAACGGATGGACTCTACATGCCTGGTTCCCACCGTGAAGCATGGAGGAGGAGGTGTGATGGTGTGGGGGTGCTTTGCTGGTGACACTGTTGGGGATTTATTCAAAATTGAAGGCATACTGAACCAGCATGGCTACCACAGCATCTTGCAGCGGCATGCTATTCCATCCGGTTTGTGTTTAGTTGGACCATCATTTATTTATCAACAGGACAATGACCCCAAACACACCTCCAGGCTGTGTAAAGACTATTTGACCAAGAAGGAGAGTGATGGGGTGCTACGCCAGATGACCTGGCCTCCACAGTCACCAGACCTGAACCCAATCGAGATGGTTTGGGGTGAGCTGGACCGCAGAGTGAAGGCAAAAGGGCCAACAAGTGCTAAGCATCTATGGGAACTCCTTCAAGACTGTTGGGATACCATTTCAGGTGACTAACGCTTTAAGCTCATCAAGAGAATGCCAAGAGTGTGCAAAGCAGTAATCAAAACAAAAGGTGGCTACTTTGAAGAACCTAGAATATAAGACATATTTTCAGTTTCACACTTTTTTGTTAAGTATATAATTCCACATGTGTTAATTCATAGTTTTGATGCCTTCAGTGTGAATCTACAATTTTCATAGTCATGAAAATACAGAAAACTCTTTGAATGAGAAGGTGTGTCCAAACTTTTGGTCTGTACTGTAGATTAAAACATATTGAAATATCAAAATGTAAACAATAAAAGTAAAATGAATAATACATAATACCAAAAACATATACAGTTGATATATCATAAATTAATATAAATTAATATCAATTCTTGCTATATGGCATATACCCTGTTGATAACCATATGTCAATCCTTTTATTTGTTTATCTCAGGATTGTCATTCCGATATCAGATGATACTTAAGTGGATCCATTATCAACGGATATGCTTATATGTATCAGTATACAATAATGGCATTTCCGTAGCACTTTATGCGTCTGCCCCTGTTGTTGATAGGGTTAAATAGCATATGTCCTTATTACTGATAGGGTTAAATAGCATATTCCCTTTTTTGTAGTTAGAATTCTCCACAGTTATCGGTTAGATGTTGTTAATCACCTCTTAAAGGGGTATTCCCATCTCACAAATGTAGTTTGTCACGTGACCTATTTTCAGCGTCCCACGTGTGCTGGAAGATCGCCGATGGTGAAGATACCATGTAGCCAATTCACTGAAACTTCATAGCGAGGAGATGAGAAAATATATCTCGTATCAACAGTCTGTAAGACCAGAGGCGGACACAGACAGCAGAGGGCCCCTGTGCAAGGAATGTGTCAACCCCCCCCCCCCCACCTTTCCCAAACCAAATTCTCAACCTAACCTATGCTGTCCTAACATTACATACAGCAATAAAAAACACACAGGGTAAGGCTACTTTCACACACGCAGCAATAAGCTCCGGCCACCTCATTTGGCAAAGAATGCAAGAAATTGGCCAGCCACAAACTTAGGCATGCAGCAGTTTGTGTCCCGCTGATTCTCAGCATTTTTGCCAGATTGTGCCGGATCTCTGCCTGACCCCATTATAGTTAATGGGGCCGGTGGGCATTCTGCATCCAGTAGTGCCAGAGCCTGTGAATTCCAGAAGGCTGTTCTCTGCTGGACCAGCCTTCCAGAATCACTAACTCAAATGTGAAAGTAGCCTAATACAGCGCACATACCTCTTACATCCAGTGACGTCTTCTTAGATGTAGATGTTCTCTTTCCTCATCTTCTCCTTTCAAACCAGACCGCCATGATGATTTCTTCCAGCCATCTCTTCTCTCTGTGGTGTTTGACAAATAGACATCTTAGTTTCCTACTTTTCCATCATTCTCCCAGCCAGCAACCAGGAAATAGTGTCCCTGACACTAAATTATAACCAAATTGTTCCCCAAAAATAACTGTGCTAAGCTGATACTGTGCCCCCACCGTAATAGTGCTCCCCAAAGTCCCACTAATAGAAATAATTAGTGCCCCTGGCCAGCCAATGTCCCCATAGTGCCCTCATAATGTGTGCCAATGCCCCCTACTGTGTGCCCAAAAAACCCTCTTAGTGCCCCTATACAATGACCCCAATAGTGCTCCTTTCCCCCCTTCTACATAGTGCCCCCCCATGTGAGCGAGTATATATGATAGGGCCCCCCATAGTGCTCCTCCTTCTCCATAGTGCCAGTATATATATATATATATATATATAGGGCCCCCCATAGTGCTCCTCCTAGATAGTGCCCTCATAGTGCTCCTCCTTCATAGTGCCCCCATTGTGCTCCTTGTCCATAGTAACCTCCATAGTGCCCCCATTGTGCTCCTCCTCTATAGTGCCCTCCATAGTGCTCCTCCTCCATAATGCCCTCCATAGTGCCCCCATTGTGCTCCTCCTCCATAGTGCCCTCCATAGTGCTCCTCCTTCATAGTTCCCCCATTGTGCTCCTCCTCCATAGCGCCCCCATTGTGCTCCTCCTCTATAGTGCCCTTCATAGTGCCCTCCATAGTGCTCCTCCTCCATAGCGCCCCCATTGTGCTCCTCCTCTATAGTGCCCTTCATAGTGCCCTCCATAGTGCTCCTCCTCCATAGTGCCCCCCATTGTGCTCCTACTCCATAGTGCCCCCATAGTGCTCCTCCACCATAGTGCCCCAATTGTGCTCCTCCTCCATAGTGCCCTCGATAGTGCACCCATTGTGCTCCTCCTCCATAGTGCCCCCATAGTTCTCCTCTTCCATAGTGCCCCCATTGTGCTCCTCCTCCATAGTGGCCCCCATAGTGCCCCCACTGTGTGCCAGCTTAAATGAAAACAATAAACACTTATACTTACCTCATTGACTCTTTAAGCGACACGTTGCTGGCCTCTTCCGGCCTGTGTCCCACGCTGTACGGCTCAGGCGGCGCGATGACGTCATCGCACCGCCTGTGCCGGCCTCTGATAGGCTACAGGCCTAGTGCCTGCAGCCTATCAGAGGAACGCGGAAGGGAGACGCCTCTTCCTTCCCTTGCCCCGCTGTATCCATCTGTATCGCCATCCTAAGCACGGCGATACAAATGAATATAGAGATGAGCGCTTCCACAATGGAAGCTCTACTCTCTCCCTGCCCTGCCTCTCATCTCTCCCTGCCCGAACCGGCTGCACAGGCGATATGTCCGCCCCTGTGTAAGACTTTACTTTGGTGGGATCTGTGTCCCGCGCTGTTTGGCTCAGGTGGTGCGATGACGTCATTGCGCCGACTGAGCCGGCCTCTGATAGGCTGCAGGCACTTAGGACGGCGATACAAATGAACATGGAGATGAGCGCTTCCACAATGGAAGCACTCATCTCTCCCTGTTGCCGAACCTCCCATGGGCCCTCCTGCCGCACTGGGCCTCTGTGCAGCCGAACCGACTGCACAGGCGGTACGTCCGCCCCTGGTCACCACAGCCATACACCAATATATCATCTGCGATAACTTCCACTCCGGGCAGGCCTTCTACTGCTTTATGTTGCCTACGTTGATATTCTTCTGGCGCAGTAGCAATCCCAAAAGGCATGCGCGTAGCCATCGGTAACGGCCAAAGAGAGTCCAAAATGTAGTGAAATAACTGCTTTTAGTGTCCAGTTTTACTTGCCAGAAGCCATCCTTAGCATCCAAGACAGAAGATACTTTTGTTAAACTTAGCAGGTTTTCCTCTATGGTGGGCATTGGATAATGGGAGCGTTTTAGTGTTTTATTTAAGTCTTTGGGATCAATGCATATTCGCAGCTTGCCTGGTTTCTTAATAGCAACCATACTACTTATCCATGTTGTAGGTTCTGTGATCTTTTTTTTATCTCTCCCAGCGTCTCTAATCTCTCTATTTTCACCTTTAAGTCTGCTTTGAGTGGAGCCAGCACTCTATGTGGTTGGTGTTGTATAGGAGGTATTGCTTCATCTATTTCTAGGTGATACTCTCCAGGTAGACACCCTATTCCTTTGAAAATGTCTCTATATTCACTTGTGATTAGAGATGAGCGAGTAGTATTCGACCGAGCCGGTATTCGATCGAATACTACGCTATTCGTCATACTCGATTTCGATCAAGTATAACGGCGATGACGCACTTAAAATTCGTTTCCCCTCCCACCTTCCCTAGCGCTTTTTTTACACCAATCACTATGTAGGGGGGGTATGACAGGTCCTCGGAGCACGCTGGCATCGCGAGAACGGCGTCTACATGCATCGGCTGGAAAAACCATGTGACCTCGAATCATAAAAACTCAGCTCTTCCTGCTCGTTCGCATATGCTGCATGAACGTAGTCAGGGACAGAGGCCCGAGCAGGGAGAGACAGGCTTTAGCTGTATGAAAGTCAGGCAGGACCCCAAAAGTATATAACAGAAGCTCAGAATATCGCATTTACCACCATATATACCGGCTACCAGCGGACAGGAGAGTGATTGACAGCCCTCATCAGGGCTACTATACTGCACGGTATATAGCTTATTCTAACTATATACACTCTGCACAGAACGGCTGCTTTATTGAGGGATAGCTGCTGGAGTAGGGACAGAGAGAGGCATTAGTGGTGTATTAGCACCTATATACAAAACTATATTTGGCACTACTGTTGTGCGTTCTGTGTGCCAACAAAACCCTGTTATATACCTGGTGTGTATACGCACCATTTGACCTTCTGGCAGTATACGGCTGTATATGCCAAGTATTTTTCTAAAAAATAAAGTATATTTGGCACCACTGTTGTGCGTTCTGTGTGCCAGCAAAACCCTGTTATATACCTGGTGTGTATACGCACCATTTGACCTTCTGGCAGTATACGGCTGTATACGCCAAGTATTTTTCTAAAAAATAGAGTATATTTGGCACCACTGTTGTGCGTTCTGTGTGCAGCAAAACCCCTGTTAATATACCTGGTGCGTATAGGCATCTATTTACCTTCTGGCAGTATACGGCTGTATAGCCAAGTGTTCTCCTAAAAAATAAAGTATATTTGGCACCATTGTTTTGCGTTCTGTATGCCAGCAAAACCCTGTTAATATACCTGGTGCGTATAGGCATCTATTGACCTTCTGGCAGTATACGGCTGTATAGCCAAGTGTTCTCCTAAAAAATAAAGTATATTTGGCACCACTGTTGTGCGTTCTGTGTGCCATCAAAACTCTGTTAATATACCTGGTGCGTATAGGCATCTATTGACCTTCTGGCAGTATACGGCTGTATACGCCAAGTGTTTAAAAAAAAAAAAAGTATATTGGCACCACTGTTGTGCATTCTGTGGTGCCAGCAAAACCCTGTTAATATACCTGGTGCGTATAGGCATCTATTGACCTTCTGGCAGTATACGGCTGTATAGCCAAGTGTTCTCCTAAAAAATAAAGTATATTTGGCACCACTGTTGTGCGTTCTGTGTGCCAAGCAAAACCCTGTTAATATACCTGGTGCGTATAGGCATCTATTGACCTTCTGGCAGTATTACGGCTGTATAGCCAAGTGTTCTCCTAAAAAATAAAGTATATTTGGCACCACTGTTGTGCGTTCTGTGTGCCATCAAAACTCTGTTAATATACCTGGTGCGTATAGGCTCTATTGACCTTCTGGCAGTATACGGCTGTATACGCCAAGTGTTTAAAAAAAAAGTATATTTGGCACCACTGTTGTGCGTTCTGTGTGCCAGCAAAACCCTGTCAATATAACCTGGTGCATATAGGCATCTATTGACCTTCTGGCAGTATACGGCTGTATAGCCAAGTGTTCTCCTAAAAAAATATATATTTTGCAGAACGCGTGGCAAAAAAAGTTAAACGCCTGAAATGCGGAGGGCTAGCGCAAAGGGACGTGGACGAGGACGGGGGCGCGGAAATGCTGGTGGGGGCACAAACCGCGTTGAAGCCAGTGGGGATACAATGCGTGCTGGTGAGGGGCAGCCAGCATTCCGCTCATCCAGCATCCCTGCCTTTATGGGACAGTTAAGCGGGGGGCGGGTTACACCGCTGTTGAGGCCTGAGCAGCGTGAACAGGTGGTGCAATGGATAGCCGATAACGTTTCCACTCACTTGTCCACCACCCAGTCATCCACACAGTCTCACTCTGACCCTCCTTCCTCCCAACCTGGCCAACAGAGTCATCCCACCCTTGACCCCTCCCAGGAGCTCTTTTCGGGTCCTTTTCCAGATTAAGCAGTGTATCGGCAGGACATTCTGTCACTGCAGGTCCAGGAAAGTGTCCCTCGCCAAGTAAGAGGGGCTGAAGTGCTTGGACAGTCTCCTGGACTTTACCAGCATCTTGCACAAGCCAGTGTTCTTATTTAGAAAGCACTGTACCACTAGCTTGATGACGCGCTCCATGTAGGGAGCATGTGTTATTTCCAGTTGGAGTCAGAGCATTTATAGTCAGTGGGATGTTTGCTGCTTGATGTACTTGAGCAACTGTTCTCCAGTATGGCTACTCTCTACCATACCGATCAGCTCCAACACAACATGGCATCGCTTGATCTGACACATGTTATAGGAAGGAGGGGTACTGCTAGTGACCCTGTGCCTAGCTGCTGTTGGGGATGGGAATGTGTCCATGGAGAAGATGGATAAGTGTCTAGTGTGGGAGCCAGCCGACACAACCATGGGGGGGGGTCAAAATGACCTGAACTTGTTGCCAGGGTGCTGCCTTCTCGCTGCCAGATGAAAACATTGACTCAATGGGCCATGAAAGGCATGTATTGTGCCTGCCCATAAGAGCTAATCCAGATTTCACCATGGCGTGAACCAAGA
>ONZH01010047.1:0-92179 GCA_900303285.1 Rhinella marina | reverse complement strand
GCTGATCTGAGGTCTGATGGGGTACAATACCTGATCTGGGTCTGATGGGGGCAAGACGTGATCTGAGTCTGATGGGGGCACAATACTGATTGAGGGGTCTGAATGGGGCACTGAATTAACGCTGATCTGAGGTCTGATGGGGGCACGTAGGTCTGATGGGGGCAGTCTGAAGGTCTGATGGGGGCACAATCCCTGAGGTCTGATGAGGTCTGATGATGGGGGCACAATACTCTGATCTAGGGTCATGGGGGACATACGCTGATCTGAGGCTGATGGGGGCACTTCGCTGATGATGGAGGTCTGATGGGGGCACATTAGGCTGATTGGGGGCACAATATGGATCTGAGGTCTGGGGGCACAATATGCTGATCTGAGTCTGATGGGCACAATACGCTGATCTGAGGTCTGATGATCTGAGGTCTGATGGGGGCACAATATGCTGATCTGAGGTCTGATGGGGGCTGACACAGGTTTGTGGGGCAAGTACGCTGATCTGAGGTCTGATGGGGGCACAATATCTGACTGAAGTCTGATGGGGGCACAATCGCTGATCTGAGGTCTGATGGGGCACAATACTCTGATCTGAGGTCTGATGGGGGCACAATACGTGCTGATGATGGTTCTGATGATGGGCACAGTAGGCTGAATCTGAGGTCTGATGGGGCACATCGCTGATCTGAGGATGGGGCACAATACGCTGATTCTGAGGTCTGATGGGGGCACAATACGCTGATCTGATCTGAGGTCTGGGGGGGACGCTGATCTGAGGTCTGACGGCTGATCTGATCTGAGGCTGATGGGATACGCTGATCTGAGGTCTGATGGGAGGCTGATGGGGGCAATACGCTGATCTGAGGTCTGATGGGGCACATATACGTCTGATACGCTGAGGTCTGATGGGGGATCACTGATGGGGCATAACGCTGAAGGTCTGATGGGGGCAATACGCTGATCAATATACGCTGAGGTCTGATGGGGGCACAATCTGCTGAATCTGAGGTCTGATGGGGCACACAGATCTGATCTGAGGTCTGATGGGGGCACAATATGCTGATCTGAGGTCTGATGGGGCACAATACGCTATCTGAGGTCTGATGGTGCTGAGGTCTAACGCTGATCTGAGGTCTGATGGGGGCACAATACGCTGATCTGAGGTCTGATGGAGGCACAATACGCTAATCTGAGGTCTGATGGGGGCACAATTGACTGAGGTCTGATCGAGCTCTGAGGTCTGATGGGGGGGCACAATACGCTGATCTGAGGTCTGATGGGGGAAGGTCTGATGGGGGCACAATCTAACGCTGATCTTCTGAGGTCTGATGGGGCACAATGGCTGATTGAGGTCTGATGGGGGGGTCTGAGGCTGATGGGTCTGATGGACAATACGCTGATCTGAGGTCTGATGGGCACAACGCTGATCTGAGGTCTGATGGGGACAATGATGCTCGATGGGGACGGATCTAGGTCTGATGGGGCACAATACGCTGCTGATCTGAGGTCCTGATGGGGGCACAACGCTGATTGAGGTCTGATGGGGGCACTCAGGTCTGATGGGGCACAATAGCTGGAGGTCTGATGGGGCACAGATCTGAGTCTGATGGGGGCACCACGCTGACTGAGGTCTGATGGGGAATCTGAGGTCTGAGCACGCTGATCTTCTGATGGGCACAATACGTCGCATGAAGGTCTGATGGGGCACTGAGTGAGGTCTGATGGGGCACAATACGCTGATCTGAGGTGATTGGGGGGCACAGTATTGGTCTGATGGGTTGAGGGTCTGTCTGGGGCACAATTCGCTGATCTGAGGTCTGATGGGGGCACAATACGCTGATCTGAGGTCTGATGGGAGGCTGAATACGCTGATCTGAGGTTGATGGGGGCAATACGCTGATCTGAGGTCTGATGGGGGCACAATGCTGATCTGAGGTCTGATGGGGGCACAATACGCTGAGGTCTGACGCTGATCTGAATGGGGGGACATACGCTGATCTGAGGTCTGATGGGGGCCAGTAGGCTGATCTGAGGTCTGAATGGGGCACAGTGATGGGGGCTAATCTGAGGTCTGATGGGGGCACAATACGCTGATCTGAAGGTTGATGGGCAAAATAGCTGATCTGAGGTCTGAGGGGGGGCACAATAGGCTGATCTGAGGTCTGATGGAATACGCTGATCTGAATGGGGGTAGGTGATGATCTGAGGTCTGATGGGGGAACAATACTGATCTGATCTGAGGTCTGATGGGGGGCACAATAATGGTCTGATGGGGCACAATACGCTGATCTGAGGTCTGATGGGGCACAATACGCTGATCTGAGGTCTGAGGGAATGAGGTCTGCATGGGGGTACAACGCTGATCTAGGTCTGATGGGGGCACAATAGCTGATCTGAGTCTTGGGGGAAATTATCTGATGGGGATGCTGATCTGAGGGTCTGAGGTCTGATGGGCACAATATGCTGATCTGAGGTCTTGGGGCACAAATACGCTGATCTGAGGTCAGGGGGCACAATACGCTGATCTGAGGTCTGATGGGGCAAATAGGCTGATCTGAGGTCTGATGGGGGCACAAGGCTGATCTGAGGTCTGATGGGGGCACAATACGCTAATCTGAGTCTATGGGGGCACAATACGGATCTGAGCTGATCTGAGGTCGAAGGTCTGATAGGCTGATGAGGTCTGATGGGGGCACAAGTAGGGATCTGATCTGAGGTCTGATCTGAATGGGGCACAATACGCTAATCTGAGTCTGATGGGGCACAATACGCTGATATGTGCTGATGGGGGGCCTGAGGTCTCTGGATCTTCTGATGGGGGCTAAATACGCTAATCTGAGGCTGAGGGGCACATACGCGATCTGAGATCTGATGGGGGGCACAATACGTGATCTGAGGTCTGATGGGACACAGTACGCGATCTGAGGTTGATGGGGCACAAAGCTGACTGAGGTCTGATGGGGGCACGTAGCTGATGTGAGGTCTGATGGGGGGCACAGTAGGCTGATCTGAGGTCTGATGGGGCACAATACGCTAATCTGAGTCTGATGGGGGCACAATACGTGATCTGAGGTCTGATGGGGGCACAATACGCTGATCTGAGGTCTGATGGGGGCACAATACGCTGATCTGAGGTCTGATGGGGGCACAATACGCTGATCTGAGGTCTGATGGGGGGCACAATACGCTGATCTGTGGTCTGATGGGGCGCAATACGCTGATCTGAGGTCTGATGGGGACACAGTACGCTGATCTGAGGTCTGATGGGGGCACAATACGCTGATCTGAGGTCTGATGGGGGCACAGTAGGCTGATGTGAGGTCTGATGGGGGCACATTTCTGGCTGATCTGAGGTCTGATGGGGGCAAATACGCTGATCTGAGGTCGATGGGGGCACATTAAGCTGATCTGAGGTCTGATGGGGGCACATTAAGCTGATCTGAGGTCTGATGGGGGCAGGGGAGTGATGTAAAAACTGGGGACACGTTTCCTTTAACATAGGAGTCCCCTTGTTTTTTACTCCTATTACTCCTATATTGTACTGCATTATGTGGTAGAGTATTTAGACTAGGGTATGTAGAAATTCTATTGTACTGTACTTAGCAGCATAGATGATCTTGCAGTTTATACAGTCATCTTTCTAATACAATATTATAACCACAACTAGTAGTATGTGCCTGTGAAGTTGGAAACGTGCATTTGGGAAGCCAATAAGTGGGGGGCCTACTCAAGTATGTTTCGCCCCCCCCTGTGCTGAACCTCTAGCTACGCCTCTGCCATGACGTGAATTTTCCATTTAATGCTGCTTTTCTACATATTTTATTGATCTATTTTTTTAAGAAGTAGAAATGTAGCTCATTGGTGGCAAACAAGCTGTATCACCATATACAGACAGCTAGGTACACAGGATAGGTAGATGATAGATAACCTGCTACTACAGCCATTCACACTTTGCTGCTGTGGAGGGATTACAGTTTAGATACCCTACACACTTGTACATGATTTGGCCATTTGTAGTCATTTGATCCTGCATGCCACAGTGCGAATTGCAGGCATAATTGCTAGAGTACAGTTGCCGGCCAGAGACTCTAGTAACATAGTAACATAGTTTATAAGGCCAAAAAAAGACATCTGTCCATCCAATTTGGCCTGTTATCCTGTAAGTTGATCCAGAGGAAGGCAAAAAAATCCCTGTGAGGTAGAAGCCAATTTTCCTCACTTTAGTGCAAAACAAATTCCTCCCCAATCCAATCAGGCATCAGAATAACTCCCTGGATCAATGACCCATCTCTAGTAACTATACCCTGTGATATTATTACACTCTAGAAATATATCCAGGCCCCTCTTGAACTCTTTTAGTGAACTTACCTTCACCACCTCCTCAGGGGGAGAGTTCCATAGTCTTAGACTAGAGGAGGTAAGTTCTAGACTTGACTGCGGCGAATCAATGGATGTCGTATATCTGGACTTCTCCAAAGCATTTGACACGGTACCACATAACAGGTTAGTATATAAAATGAGAATGCTTGGCCTGGGAGAAAATGTCTGTATGTGGGTAAGTAACTGGCTCAGTGATAGAAAACAGAGGGTGGTTATTAACGGCACATATTCAGATTGGGTCACTGTCACTAGTGGGGTACCACAGGGGTCAGTATTGGGCCCAATTCTCTTCAATATATTTATTGATGATCTTGTAGAAGGCTTGCACAGTAAAATATCTGGAGAGGGTTCAGAGGAGGACAACTAAAGTAATAACTGGAATGGGTGGACTACAGTACCCAGAAAGATGATCAAAATTAGGCTTATTCACTTTAGAAAAAAGACGACTGAGGGGAGATCTAATAACTATGTATAAATATATCAGAGGTCGGTACAGAGATCTCTCTCATCATCTATTTATCCCCAGGACTGTGACTGTGACGAGTGACATCCTCTGCGCCTGGAGGAAAGAAGGTTTGTTCACAAACATAGAAGAGGATTCTTTACGGTAAGAGCAGTGAGACTATAGAACTCTCTGCCTGAGGAGGTGGTGATGGTAAGTTCACTAAAAGAGTTCAAGAGGGGTCTGGATGTATTTCTGGAGGATAATAATATTACAGGTTATAGTTACTAGAGATGGGTCGTTTGTCCAGGGAGTAATTCTGATTGCCTGATTGGAGTCGGGAAGGATTTTTTTCCCCTAAAATTAGGAATACTGGCTTTTACCTCCAGAGGGGTTTTTTGCCTTCCTCTGGATCAACTTGTAGGAAAACAGGCCGAACTGGATGGACAGATGTCTTTTTTCGGCCTTATAAACTATGTTACTATGTTACTGCTTTTACCGTAAAGAATCCTCTTCTATGTTTGTGTATGTGTAGTGAAAGAGGATTTAGAAAGCTAACATATACAGAGTGCCCTTATTTGTCACTTTGCCAGGCTCCATATCTCGCTATCTGGGGAAAGAATTTGACCTGTGTCGAGATAGTTGTTGGATATACTACAACCTCTATACCACTCAGTACAAAGAGACCCATATTGTTCTACCTGTGGCTTGGTGTTGTGACTCCTACTAGATCATACGCTAGTCACCGTACCTTGCACTACATTCCCCGCCTTGCACCCATCCAAACACTTAAAATCACGGGCAATCCAGCTACCATCGGGCAGGAGCCCCAGAATCAGGGTGTTCGCTGAGCGAAGAAAGGGTGCCTGAGGAAGACCACCGTGACACATCATATCATTAGAGCCACTAGCACTCCCATACTCCATTTTGGCTCCTCAAGGGCTCGCTGCACATATCCTAGACCTAGATAATTTGAGATGCAAAATATTGTCAGCGTTATGCTAGGTTTCACCGCAATGACAATGGGGTTGACTTGTTATAAGAGATGAAAATTGAGATTTAACTCATATTTACAGGTTTCTAAGATGGTTACAGGAACGCTGGGTGTGGTATCAGTTCTGTTCTTGGGGCCCTTTGCACTTTATATAAGGCTGTGCTAACCATGTGGTGGAGAAGGAATGGACCATTAGAGATATGTGGAGGCTTTTACACAGATGGACATAATTTAATGCAATGTAATAACCTCTTTACACCACATATTTCAATACCCCGGGAGCGTATTAGGTCTAAAGCTCTTAAGCTGCCAAGTATTGACAGACCATCTATCCATAATCGAAGACGAGCAACTAGTCAGACTCCACGTACAAAGTAAGAGATGTATTTACTTCTTAATTATGTCCATTGGCCTCTGTTCAATCCAGTTCTTGTCCAACTTCAAAACATCAGAGGAAACGGCTTCTAATAGTATCCCGCAGGGATCTACCAAGGATACAACGGTTGTCATCACTGCCTCATCTTTCTCAGCTGACAACATATAAAGCCGTAGAGAAGGGCAGACGGATTCTCCGGGCCACTGAAACCTTCTTCTCTGCCAGAATGCACAGTATCAATCAGTGTACCCCTTTCTTAATTTCGCCGCCTGATGAAGAACAGATGTGGGAGAAATCGTGTGTAGGAAATTAGAAGAGTCTGTAGGACATCATTAGTGCCGATTCAAGAGATGAGAATATTTCCTTGAAACTTCTACGGCCATTCTATCTACCTTGTGGTTGTGGACTGCCCAATACAGATTAGATAACGCATGACAGATCATTTGTTTATTAGTACTCAGATTTGCAATTTAATGATTATGTGTAAGCCAAATACAGACATCAAGTGTTTTTGTATAGGGAAAACATGCAAAAACGATTATCCATGTAAAAATATTCTCAAAACATTGAAGTTTTCACACTGGCTGGTAGAGAATCCACAATGTGCTGACATAGCTTTACTGTATAGACTGGGACAGAGTTAGTAGTCAAGGATAGAACCAACCACCGTAGATGGCACAATTTCATCTACAGCATCGCATGTTCCCACCACTTCAGTGAAGGTCAAGCTGGGTCGCAGAAAGGTGAGTATAGTAGAGAAGAAGGATTTAATGATAGTTCCTTCGTACCTCTGGAGGCTTTGATGAGGCAGGATATTAACATTATACACACAGGTAAAATTCTGTATTAAAGGGAACCTGTCATCTCCGAAACACCCCCTGAACTAGAGTTAGAGATGTATAGTGTAAGTGATGCTGAATCCGAATATGTAATTTTTATCTTCATACTCGCTTCCATTCCGACGCTGTGCTCCCACAAACCAGCAGTAAAATGCACTCAGTGGACTCCAGTGTTCACTCACATAATGGAGAGGACTCAAAGAAGAGTCCTGTGAATGTATTTTACTGCTGGTTTGTGGGAGCACAGCGTCAGAATGGAAGTGAGTACGAAGATAAAAATTACATATTCGGATTCAGCATCACTTACACTATACAGTCATGGCCAAAAGTTTTGAGAATGATACAAATATTAATTTTTACAAAGTCTACTACTTCAGTTTTTACAATGGCAATTTGCATATACTCCAGAATGTTATAAAGAGTGATCAGCTTAACAGCAATTACTTGCAAAGTCAATATTTGCCTAGAAAATGAACTTTATCCCCAAAACACATTTCAACATCATTGCAGCCCTGCCTTAAAAGGACCAGCTAACATCGTTTCAGTGATTGCTCCATTAACACAGGTGTGGGTGTTGATGAGGACAGGGCTGGAGATCAATCTGTCATGATTAAGTAAGAATGACACCACTGGACACTTTAAAAGGAGGCTGGTGCTTGGCATCATTGTTTCTCTTCTGTTAACCATGGTTATCTCTAAAGAAACACGTGCAGTCATCATTGCACTGCACAAAAATGGCCTAACAGGGAAGAGTATTGCAGTTAGAAAGATTGCACCTCAGTCAACAATCTATCGCATCATCAAGAACCTCAAGGAAAGAGGTTCCATTGTTGCCAAAAAGGCTCCAGGGCGCCCAAGAAAGACCAGCAAGCGCCAGGACCGTCTCTTAAAAGTGTTTCAGCTGCGGGATCGGGCTACCAGCAGTGCAGAGCTTGCTCAGGAATGGCAGCAGGCAGGTGTGAGTGCATCTGCACGCACTGTGAGGCGGAGACTCTTGGAGCAAGGCCTGGTCTCAAGGAGGGCAGCAAAGAAGCCACTTCTCTCCAGTAAAAAACATCAGGGACAGACTGATATTCTGCAAAAGGTACAGGGAGTGGACTGCTGAGGACTGGGGGTAAAGTCATTTTCTCTGATGAATCCCCTTTTCGATTGTTTGGGACATCTGGAAAACAGCTTATTCGGAGAAGACGAGGTGAGCGCTACCACCAGTCTTGTCTCATGCCAACTGTAAAGCATCCTGAAACCATTCATGTGTGGGGTTGCTTCTCAGCCAAGGGAATCGGCTCTCTCACAGTCTTGCCTAAAAACACAGCCATGAATAAAGAATGTCCAATCCCGAGAGCAACTTCTCCCAACCGTCCAAGAGCAGTTTGGCGATCAACAATGCCTTTTCCAGCATGATGGAGCACCTTGCCATAAAGCAAAGGTGATAACTAAATGGCTCAGGGAACAAAACATAGAGATTTTGGGTCCATAGCCTGGAAGCTCCCCAGATCTTAATCCCATTGAGAACTTGTGGTCAATCATCAAGAGACGGGTGGACAAACAAAAACCTACAAATTCTGACAAAATGCAAGCATTTATTGTGCAAGAATGGACTGCTATCAGTCAGGATTTGGTCCAGAAGTTGATTGAGAGCATGCCAGGGAGAATTGCAGAGGTCCTGAAGAAGAAGGGTCAACACTGCAAATATTGACTTGCTGCATTAACTCATTCTAACTGTCAATATAAGCTTTTGTTACTCATAATATGATTGCAATTATATTTCTGTATGTGATAAAAACATCTGACAAACACACATAAAAACCAAAGGGCAGCAGATCATGTGAAAATAGAATATTTGTGTCATTCTCAAAACTTTTGGCCATGACTGTACACCACTTACTCTAGTTCAGGGGGTGTTTCGGAGATGACAGGTTCCCTTTAAGCTCCCCTGTAAATCCTTGGTCTTGTAGGGAAAGGCTATACTTCACATTCCCATGAGACTAATAGTCTATGGACATTTCTCTGTCCATTAAGTCCCATTCACATGAGCTGTCATAAAGCACATGTTGTAGCAAGGGTAAGGGGAGCAGATGATTGGAATGGTAATTTTGGTCCTGAGGGTGGTAGTAGTACTCACAGGAGCAAGTCACCCTCTGGCTCTCCCTGGGGCTGTACAGTTACTGGAAGGAACACCCTTTCTTTTCTCAGGGCACACCATGGTCTTGGGGACCTGAGCAGGAATTTAAATGAATGAAATACAAGTTATAATGAATCTTTTCCTATAAAACTATATATCAATCAGCTCCTCCTGCTCTATAACTTGCTGCCTCCAGATTATTTTGCATTTTCATGTTGACAGGTTCCCTTTAAGTGTTTTGGCAGGGTGCAAGGCAGGAGTACGGACGAAATGGCCGGCGGGTGATCGAGGACTCAGTAGCCATACCAGAGTTTATATCAATAAAGAAGTCTCTCTTTACTATAGTGCAGAATATGAGTAGTAGTACGATAAAGCCACCAGAATTCAAGCATCTAGATAAAATCCACATGCTTTATTGAAGAAATAAAATGCCACCATGTAGCACAACACGGCATGCCAGGGTTTCGAACCCTGCGGTTCCTTATTATGGCCGCTTGAGTGCTGGATCGCTTTATCTTGCATGTTCATCCGCTCTGCTACGGGTTTTCAGTGCACCTAGCTGTCTGGTTAAAGCAACAGAGGTGAGCTGAGCCATTCTTTGTAGGAGTAGTAGTACAAGGGACAGTTCCAAGTAGATCACTGTGTAATTTCTCCCCAAGTAGCTAAGTATGTACGGTAACAATGATGGGGGTTGTAGTACCCCTTATACTCTGCCTCTCTAAATCTGTCTCTGCAGAACTATAGGTATGCAATGAGGTTCTTAGAAATGATTCTATAATTCCTGGCTGAGGGGTAGAGATTTACGATACAGCTGGCCAAACCATCACAAATGATCTTCTGGATGTATGGGCAAAAACTTCCACAGACACACTCCAAAATCTTCTAGAAAGCCTTCCCAGAAGAGTGGAGGCTGTATTAGCTGCAAAGGTGGGACAATCTTTATGTTAATGTCTATGGATTTATAATGGAATGCCATAAAAGCTCTTGTAGGTGTAATGTGTCCATATAGTATGTGAGAGGAAAGACTAAAACATTAAGATCTAGAAGAACCAGAAACTAAACAAGTCAATGGGTTGCCAGAGGCCTTGGAGCACTGCTTTGTAACGCCCTTGTGCCTTGCACACCCTCCCCTTGCCTTTGTGTGCAGTAAGCTGTACTCCAAAGCCTCCAGCCAGCCCCTTGGTGCTTCAACCCGGGAGTGGTGTTACCACTCCTGTGCCATGCTACTGTCTTTTA
Source organism: Rhinella marina (assembly GCA_900303285.1). Taxonomy (NCBI): domain Eukaryota; kingdom Metazoa; phylum Chordata; class Amphibia; order Anura; family Bufonidae; genus Rhinella; species Rhinella marina. The sequence continues at coordinate 81,799 of ONZH01010047.1, read as the reverse complement.
TGGGCTAACCTCAATGTCATCTCATGTATTCTATTCCAGGTCCACCACAATGTGCATTCCTCATAATGTTATGTAACTGTTTTGTTACATGTAATGTGCCTGGTTCACCAGCAGGTGGCAGCAAACAAGGCAGAGCTGTACTTGGATAGAATGGAGCTCTCTATTCCATTCTAACCTCCCTTCTGGAGAGATGTGGGCTAGTCTTACTTCCTACAGAAAAGGTGGGGACCAGTTCGAGCTAGTTCGAGTTTACCCCCTGCTAGGGGAAGGTGTGCAGGGGCACATCTCTGTTGGACATGTTCATGCCATCCTGAGCACCTGATGCTCTGCTGGCCATGGAGGCAGAACCCTGAAGCCTCAGAAGCCAAGAGCAAAAATCTCTGGCATAACCAGGCCCGGACTGGCCATCTGGCCAATCGTGCATTTGCCTGATGGGCCACTCCATATTTTAAATAAGTGGGCCGTTGTGAGGTGGCTACTGAACTCAATTGTATCTGCATCCATTAGATGCAGATACAATTGTGCCTGCAGTAGCGAGCGCCGGAGGAACAAGGGAACCTCTGGTTCCCTACTCCTCTATTCCCGTTGGCCGGCGCACTCATGTGACGTAGGCGGCGCGATGGCGTCATCGTGCCGCCTGCGATGTTCCTCAGGAGCAGACCCGCCAGAAGAGGCCAGGTCTGCATCGTGGGACCGTGCCTGGACAGGTAAGCATAAACTGCCCTCTCCCTATGCAGCACTAACCCTAATACTGGCCCTGCCTCCCTATTACAGACCCTCAATACTGGCCCCTGACCCCCAATACTGGCCCTGCCTCCCTATTACAGACCCTCTATACTGGCCCCTGACCCCTAATACTGGCTCTGCCTCCCTATTACAGACCCTCAATACTGGCCCTACCTTACCCTAACCCTAATACTGGCCCCTGACCCCCAATACTGGCCCTGCCTCCCTATTACAGACCCTCAATACTGGCCCCTGACCCCAATACTGGCCCTGCCTCCCTATTACAGACCCTCAATACTGGCCCCTGACCCCTAATACTGGCTCTGCCTCCCTATTACAGACCTTCTATACTGGCCCCTGACCCCTAATATTGGCCCTGCCTCCCTATTACAGACCCTCAATACTGGCCCTACCTTACCCTAACCCTAATACTGGCTACTGACCCCCAATACTGGCCCTGTCTTACCCTAATACTGGCTACTGACCCCGAATACTGACCACTAACCTTGGACCCCTAACCCTGATACTGGCCCCTGACCCCCTAGTATTGACCTCTAATACTGGCCCTGTCTCACCCCCCTAATACTGGCCATGTCCCTAACCCTAGTACTGACCCCTAACCCTAATACTGACCTCTAATACTGTCCCTAACCCTAATATTGACCGCTAACCCTAATATACTGTACTGACTCCTACTACTTTCTCTAACTCTAATAGTACGCCATATTGACCCCTAACCCTACTACTGACCACTAACCCTAAAGCTACAATCACATGACCATATTTGTTTTGCGGTCCAAAATTGCGGATCCCCAAAACACGGATACGGGCCGTGTGCGGACACATTTTGTGGAACACACATGCCCAGCCCTATAATAGAAATGCCTGTTCTCATCTGAGATTGCGGTCAAGGAGAGGACATACTCTATCTTTTTTGCAGGGCCGTGGACTACGGATTTGCGGGCCCACTGAAGTGAATGGAAATATGATCATGTGAATGTACCCTAATGCTGCCTCTGACCCCAATACTGGCCCCTAACTGATACCGACCCTAATCCTAATACTGTCCCTAAGTGTGCATTCAGACGACCATATTTCTTGGTCTGCATCCGTTCCACAATTTTGCGGAATGGGTGTGGACCCATTCATTTCAGGGGGGCCGCAAAAGATTCTGACATCACACAATGTACTGTCCACATCCGTAGTTCCGTTCCATGGGAAAAATATAGAGCAAGTGTCCTATTCTTGTCCCCAAAAATAGGCACTTCTATAAAGGGCTGGCACTGTGCGTTCTGCAAAATGTGTTTTGCGGATCCACAATTTGGGGACTGCAAAACACTTTCGGTCGTCTGAATGTAGCTTTATGCTAATACTGGCCCCTAACCCCAATACTGGCCCCTAACCCCAGTACTGGCCCCTAACCCCAATACTGACCCCAATACTGGCCCCTAACCCCAATACTGACCCCAAACCCCAATACTGGCCACTAACCCCAATACTGGCCCCTAACCCCAATACTGACCCCAATACTGGCCCCTAACCCCAATACTGACCCCAAACCCCAATACTGGCCACTAACCCCAATACTGGCCCCTAATCCTAATACTGACTCCTAATACTGACCTCTAACTCTAACGCTGGCCCTAATATACTAACACTAATACTAATCCTATCCCTAAAACTGACCGGAACCTTAACTACAACCCCCAATACCTCACGTACCTCACAGTAACCATAATATATGACTGTCCACATATATCTGTACATACTGCATCTTTTATACCTCACACCTGACACATAGTATACAGCAGTGTACTGATACGTCAGGTACAAGGTATAATAATGCAATGGGTAAATGTATATAGTATATACAGCAGTGTACTGATATGTGAGGTATGAGGTATAATAGATGTAGTGTGTACAGATATATAGTATATACAGCAGTGTACTGATATGTGAGGTATGAGGTATAATAGATGTAATGTGTACAGATATATAGTATATACAGCAGTGTACTGATATGTGAGGTAGGAGGTATAATAGATTTAATGTGTACAGATAAATAGTATATACAGCAGTGTACTGATATGTGAGGTAGGAGGTATAATAGATGCAGTGTGTACAGATATATAGTATATACAGCAGTGTACTGATATATGAGGTATAATAGATGCAGTGTGTACAGATATATAGTATATACAGCAGTGTACTGATATGTGAGGTAGAGAACTTGGTTCTGGTGCTGTATTTATGTAGAGAACTTGGTTCTGGTGCTGTATTTATGTAGAGAACTTGGTTCTGGTGCTGTATTTATGTAGAGAACTTGGCTCTCTACATAAACAGCTCAGTCAGGTTACCCTAAGGGTGGGTTCACACGTTGCATTTTGGTGATGCATTTTGAAACGCATCAGGCAAAACGAAACGCTAAACGTATATGCGCTTTCACCAAAATGCATGCGTTCGATTGATAGAAACATGTTTAGTGTTGTAATATTAATGATATAATGATTAACAACGCTAAACACATGTTTCTATCAACCAAACACATGTGTTTTGGTGAAAACGCATATGCTTTTAGTGTGAACCCACCCTTACTGACATACTCCAGTGTTGTGAAAATGGGAATTTTTATGTGGGCTGGCAGAGGGTTTGTGTCAGGGCTGCTTTTTAGTCCCAGTCCGGCCCTGGGCATAACCTAAGTCCAACTACAGATAGAAGAGCAGCATCCAGAAGAAGCCAAGTTATACAGTTAGCTTGTCAGTGCAGAGTTAGAGAGAAAGACATAGCAGAGTTCAGTTTGCCTGCCAGTTAAATGCTAAAGCCCGCTGGAACCAAGACAAAGCATGAAAACTGTTTTGGAAAAACATTAATTCAAGTACAGCTGCCATTGAACTTCAGCTCAGGGTCTGGACTCAAGTTATTCATTCAAATCCCTTAATTATTGCCCCTACTTATTGCTTCGGAGCCAGACCCTGGGGTCCAGTCGCATCCAGGTAGGATCACCGTGACACACATAAAGAGACATTTAGGCCGTACTACACCTCTCGGCAATTCCTACACCTGGCATGTGATAGGGGCCCTGGGGGACGGCCCACTGCACATACAGACAAAAGAAAGGTATCGTTTTAATCATCATGATCAATCCTACCAGGTAATATGCCTGGTTTAATAGGGTTGATCTTGCTGACAGATGATTTATAAAAATACATTATTTTCTCATGCACATAAAATTCGTGTATGGGTAAGTATCAGAGAATGGGTGCAATGCAATCCCCAACTTCATGAAGTAAAAAAAAAAGGGCCAGGCATGTGATTTTACCGGTTTTGAAATCTGGTAATCCAATTTAATCCAGAAAGTATGATTTGAAATACACACAATATTGAAAGCATTTTTTTGTCACATGGAGATTGGGAATTCATATTTCTGATATAAAAAGCCAAAAATATCAAATTAAATATCGACCACTGGAAACCACAGAAGAGAAGAAAGCTTCTAGAAGATTCCTGCCGCCTTTCCCGGCCGATAACACACAGGCTCTTTGTGTATGACTGGTTTCTGAAAGGGCAATTTATTACTGGCAAGTGCATACGGCTTTCAAAGTCTGGAAAGCTCCTGACCAGCAGCTAGGCAATATTCTCTAAAGGAAACCTTTCCTATATTTTTCTATGAAAGCGAAAACATATGTTTGAATAATATAATTATTTGTTCTGTAAAAATAGATTTTATGACAGAGATTCAGATTCAAGGTAAGATCAAAAGATTTAAAAAAAATTGAAATAAAAATACGAAGATACGGGTAGAGCTTGGCCATGCTGTATTTTATCTTTCAGTGAAGCTCAATTAAGGGAAGGAAGAAAGGAAGAAAAAAACAGAACGGAACGAAGAATGAAGAAGGTAAGGGAAGGGAAAAAGGCATGTGTGGTAGCAGTGTAGGACTGGGGTTCCTCGGGTACACCGGAGGAAATTATTCTTGGGGCCAATCCTGCTTCAGCCAGAATCTCACCTCAGGCAGCAGCCAAACCAACACTCAAGAAGGTTATGAGGCAGTAGAATGGCAGTGTCACGACCTCCTGCACCGGGTCAGGTGGCATGATCATGTGGTCATTCCGCCGCCTGTGACCCAGCACCTACCTCACAGAATGCGGTGGACTAGGTAACACAGGTGAATATATAGGGGGAAAGCATTATAGAGTATATATGGGGGCATTATACCACAGGGGGAGAGAATTGGATATACTCCTGCTGCAGGTGTCGTTATATTATGGGAGCACTATTGTGGGGACAGCATTATATATATTACCAATACTTTTAGAAGGGAGGCCTGATGAGAGTATTATACATACTAGCACTACAGGGGACATTATACATACAGGTACTACATGGGGGGCAATATACTGCAGCGGGCATTATTGGAACTCATTACGATACAGGCCAGACAACTACAGGGAACATTACAATACAGGACAAATTATAATACAGGAGACACTACAGAGAGTCATTATAATACAGGGCAGAGCACTACGGGGGGGTGCACTATACTGTATGTACTGGCATTATAATACAGGGTACACTACAGGTGGTCATTAAACCACAGGGGGCAATGCATCGGGCTTTATTAATACTGGGGCTACTACAAAGGGCATAACTACTGGGGACACTATGGGGGGTTTAATACTATAGGGGATTACTTGAGATAACCGGAATACCCCTTTAAGGAGCCCCATAGTGGAATAGCCACGGCGACCACAGATTAAATACATAGAAAATGGTGCCTGGAGTACAGAGAGGCAGAAGTGGGAGGCAGCGGGGACAAGCTGAGCTGTGTTGTAGACCTGTGTTACATTGCAAGAGCCTATTAAAACTTTTGAAACTGTTGCTATCATTATGAATAGTGTTGAGCGAATCAAAGTTAACAAAGTGGAATTCTATACGAATTTCGGGAAAAAGTTGATTCATTGCGAATCCGATTTTCTTGGTGCTTCATGGTAACGAAACAATTTTCCCTGAAATGGCGGCAGAGGCGTAGCTAGAGGTTCAGCACAGGGGGGGCGAAACATACTTGAGTGTGCCCCCCACTTGGCTTCCCAACCGCACGTTTCCAACTTCACAGGCACATACTACTAGTTGTGGTTATAATACTGTATTAGCAAGATGACTGTATAAACTGCTAGATCATCTATGCTGTTAAGTACAGTACAATAGACTTTCTACATACCCTAGTCTAAATACTCTACCATATAATGCAGTAAAATATAGGAGTAATAGGATTAAAAAACAACGGGACTCCTATGTTAAAGGAAACTTGTCCCCAGTTTTTACATCACTAACTAACTAACTAACAGGCCCCTGCCCCCATCAGACCTCAGATCAGTGTATTGTGCCCCATCAGACCTCAGATCAGCGTATTGTGCCCCATCAGACCTCAGATCAGCAGAATATGCCCCCATCAGACCTCACATCAGCCTACTGTGCCCCCATCAGACCTCAGATCAGCGTATTGTGCCCCCATCAGACCTCAGATCAACAGAATGTGCCCCCATCAGACCTCAGATCAGCCTACTGTGCCTCCATCAGACCTCAGATCAGCGTATTGTGCCCCATCAGACCTCAGATCAGCATTTTGTGCCCCAATCAGACCTCAGATCAGCAGAATGTGCCCCCATCAGACCTCAGATCAGCGTATTGTGCCCCATCAGACCTCAGATCAGCGTACTGTGCCCCCATCAGACCTCAGATCAGCGTATTGTGCCCCCATCAGACCTCAGATCAGCGTATTGTTCCCCATCAGACCTCAGATCAGTGTATTGTGCCCCATCAGACCTCAGATCAGCATATTGTGCCCCCATCAGACCTCAGATCAGCAGAATGTGCCCCCATCAGACCTCACATCAGCCTACTGTGCCCCCATCAGACCTTAGATCAGCGTATTGTGCCCCCCACCAGACCTCAGATCAGCGTATTGTGCCCCCATCAGACCTCAGACCAGCTTATTGTGCCCCATCAGGCCTCAGACCAGCGTATTGTGCCCCATCAGACCTCAGATCAGCGTATTGTGCCCCCATCAGACCTCAGATCAGCTTATTGTGCCCCCATCAGACCTCGGATCAGCCTACTGTGCCCCCATCAGACCTCGGATCAGCCTACTGTGCCCCCATCAGACCTCACATCAGCCTACTGTGCCCCCATCAGACCTCAGATCAGCGTATTGTGCCCCATCAGACCTCAGATCAGCATATTGTGCCCCCATCAGACCTCAGATCAGCCTACTGTGCCCCCATCAGACCTCACATCAGCCTACTGTGCCCCCATCAGACCTCAGATCAGCGTATTGTGCCCCCATCAGACTCAGATCAGCGTTTTGTGCCCCCATCAGACCTCAGATCAGCGTACTGTGTCCCCATCAGACCTCAGATCAGCGTATTGAGCCCCCATCAGACCTCAGATCAGCGTACTGTGTCCCCATCAGACCTCAGATCAGCGTATTGAGCCCCCATCAGACCTCAGATCCACCTACTGTGCCCCCATCAGACCTCACATCAGCCTACTGTGCCCCCATCAGACCTCAGATCAGCCCACTGTGCCCCCATCAGACCTCAGATCAGCGTATTGAGCCCCCATCAGACCTCAGATCAGCGTACTGTGTCCCCATCAGACCTCAGATCAGCGTATTGAGCCCCCATCAGACCTCAGATCAGCCTACTGTGCCCCCATCAGACCTCACATCAGCCTACTGTGCCCCCATCAGACCTCACATCAGCGTATTGTGCCCCCATCAGACCTCAGATCAGCTTAATGTGCTCCCATCAGACCTCAGATCAGCGTATTGTGCCTCCATCAGATCAGCCTACTGTGCCCCCATCAGACCTCACATCAGCGTATTGTGCCCCCATCAGACCTCAGATCAGCTTAATGTGCTCCCATCAGACCTCAGATCAGCGTATTGTGCCTCCATCAGACCTCAGATCAGCGTATTGTGCCTCCATCAGACCTCAGATCAGCGTATTGTGCCTCCATCAGACCTCAGATCAGCGTATTGTGCCTCCATCAGACCTCAGATCAGCGTATTGTGCCCTCCATCAGACCTCAGATCAGCAGACTGTGCCCTCATCAGACCTCATATCAGCCTACTGTGCCCCTATCAGACCTCAGATCAGCGTATTGTGCCCCCATCAGACCTCAGATCAGCCCACCCAGCCACATAGGATTAAAATAAAAAACCTTACTTACCTGTTCTGCGCTGTGGCTGCCCTCCTGTCCGCGCTCCGCTCTCTTCCCTGGCCCGCGCACACTATGACCTGACGCTGCGTGCAGCGTCAGGTCATAGTGCGCGCCGCCAGGGAAGAGAGCAGAGCGCGGACCGGAGGGCAGCCGCAGCGCAGAACAGGTAAGTAAGGTTTTTTTATTTTAATCCTATGTGGCTGGGTGGGCTGATCTGAGGTCTGATGGGGGTCCCTAAATACAAGTGAGCGCTTCCATAATGGAAGCGCTCACTTGTATTCGCCTGATAGTAGGCAAGGTATCCTTGCTGGGCCCCCCTGAGTCACTGGGCCCGGAGCCGTCGGCCCCCCCTGCCCCCCCGGTAGCTATGCCACTGAATGGCGGTAAAAAACAAACAAACATACTCACCTCATCCAATTGATCGCAGAGAGGCCGTCCCTGGCTTCTTCATTGCAGAAAACACATTTCTTCACTCAAGATGGCCGCAACGATCAAATGGATGAGGTAAGTATGTGATTTTTTTTTTGTTTTAACCCCTGATAAACTCCCTGAATGTGACTCTCAGATACTGCGATCAGCATTGAACACGGCATCTAAGGGCTTAAATGACAGGGGGCGGCGAGATTGCCGTTCCCTGTCATTACGCCCGCTCCATACAATGGAATGCGATTTGTTACAAAGTTTTGAAAACTTTGCTCATCACTAAGGGTTCACGGTTGTGTGCTGGCCGGGCCCATGCTACAGACTGCAAATTGTGGTCCACAATGCACGGGCACCAACCGTGGGGCTGCCGTATGCGGATCGCGGACCTATTCACTTGGTAGTGCTTCCATGGGCTTCCGATCTGTGCCTCCGTTCTGCACTGCACCGCATCTCCAGCATTGCGGACCCAATCAAGTGAATGGGTCCACATCCGTGATGCGGGGTGCACACGGTCGGTGCCCGTGTATTGCGGACCCGCTGTATGCGGGCCACAATATGGCCATGGATGGGTAACGGCCGTGTGCATGAGCCCTCATTATGAATATACAGACTGCTTTAAAGAAGAACTCCCGCAAAAATTTTTATTCTCTGACCTGTTAGAAAGGTGCATGATATAATCTGTAGTGATTGTCATTTTCTTATCAGAGGCTGAAATTGAGAGTTTCCACTCTCTTCTTATTGTAGCTGGGTCATGTGACCAACTCCCTGACCTCCAACTGACCCAGGACAGGAAGCCAGTCACTTCTCTATTCATTCCTATGAGACTGAAAGTGAGGCTCCCATAGGAATGCATAGAGAATTAGACTTCCTGTCCACACATAAGTCTCTGTGTGAGGTGGTGGGTCTAATTCCTAGTCACATGACACAGATAAGAAACTTCAGGATGATATAACTCAAAAATTCAGCTACTGGTAAGAAAATGACATTCACTACAGATTACATCATCTACATTTCTAGCAGGACATGGAATAACATTTTTTGAGGGAGTTCTTCTTTAAGTTGTGGGGTGGAAGGAAGACAAGACACAGGCCCTTATGAGCACCAGTCTCACCTGCCTATATTATTTGATAGATACCGTACATAGGTAGATAGACCGGACTGGTATGAGAATTGATATTTTTCCATATTTTTGTGTCGTTTCCTGAACGGTGACACAATCCTATATGTATGCAGAATGAATCTCTCCTCCATGAGGTAATGCAATTTACTAGAGAATCCATCACTGATTACACGAGGCAGACAGATACCTGGCCACCGCTCTGGAATAACGTAAATCCTGCCCGATTATCTGTTGCATAGGGAGATGAAGCACAGCGTCCTCAGATACTCAGCTCCAGTACATACAATACCTTTCAAGGAATTCCTGGGAAATAAATTGCCTGGGTCTATGTGCACATATAGCAGCTGTTCAACGCTGGATTACACCCTAAGGAGAGATGCTGAAAGACCTCTTCCATCTTCAGGCCAGTCTTGGAGGCTGAGCAAAGGCCCATAGACAATACTAAGATTAGAAAGTTCTTGTTTCAGCCCAGTGGCAGACTTTAAAGCCTTGGCGTGGAGCCCACGGACCAGATGTTTTCGCTTGCACTTCCTCCACTATAGTAAATAAGGTAAAGGAATCCCGAAAATGAAATAGAACCTCTGTTGATTTAATTTGTTTGCTCTTTCACCACAACTCAAGTCGTCTCAAGACGGAGCTGCCGAAGGGAAGACAGTAATTAGATGTTCCCTAATGTGATCAGTGCCGTGCCGCATGCAAGCTTTTACAGGCTTGGGGGCACTTTAGATACTTTGAGGGCTCTTTCTGGTTTACAGAAGTTCCTACGAAAAAAACTTAGTAAAATAGATACGTCTGCAAGGTTTTAGAGATGAGCGAATCAATTCTAAACTCCAAAATTTCCCAAAAGCTTTGGTTTCCTTTAAGATTTTGGGATCCATTCAGCGTGAATCAATCAAAATGATACCCCAGACCATGCGACTGCTATGGGGCCCAGGGCAAGAGGGGGCCCAGTCTTAGTTGGGATCATCTCCTCTTCTACTGGAGGTGAAAACTTGGTCAGGACTCTGCCCTCTAAAGGAACAACTTTTAGTAAAGTTCAATGAAAGGGGTTTAGGCAGAAACCCTTCTGTCCTGTGTGGGGGGCCTGGTTTAATCCTTGCTATGGGGCTCTTACTTCTCTATATACGCCACTGGGTCCCAGCCAGGATTTGCAGGTGTTTTATGGCCTTATTCTGTAGCGGGATAGGACATCTGGTAGACAGAGGAAAGGAAGGCTGGTAGTGGCAGCCATTGTAGACTGCTTGTGCCAGTGTGCAGAATTTGTGCAAAATGTAGTAAAAACATCTTTTACAAAAGGATGCAAAAATCAAATCTGAGCGTTACTCATTGATTCGTTTTTTTTCTCGTATTTTTTAAAACCTTTAATATAAGATGTTTTTAATGCATTCAGAATAAAGGATTGATCTTTTAAGGAGTGCTGGAGAAATCACTTTTTTCTACATTGGAATTCCACATCAGTGTCTGTCTCCAGTTCAGGAATTCTCTCTGCACCCAGGTCTGGAATCTGGATGTTACAAGGTAATGACAAATGGCATTAATGAGCAAATCCCATTTTTTCTGTTACTATTTTACTACTGATAGTGTGCTGCCTGACTTATTAGTTTGAGTCAGTTACTGACTATATATTCTACTAGACTCTGTCCAAAGTTGATCACATATACTACAGCCCCTACATACACACACATCTCCTGTTTTGTCCATCAGGTTCCATACTGTGCCTCTATTGCCACTACTACTATTCATACAGAGTCCAAAATCTCCTGTCCCGTCCATCATGTTACATACTATGTTGAGTCTGCCACTACTACTACTACTACACAGTCACATATTTCCTGCCTTGTCCATTATGTTCCATAATGTGCTACTACTGCCACTACTACTACACCTACAAAGCTGCACATCTCCTGCTTTGTCGATCATATTTCATACTGTTCTGCAACTACTACTACTACTACTCCTACACAGCCGCACATCTCCTGCCTTGTCCATCATGTTCCATACTGTGGTGCTACTCCCACTACTACTACTCCTACACAGCTGCATATCTCCTGCCTTGTCCATCATGTTCCATACTGTGCTGCTACTGCCACTACTACTACTCCTGCATAGCTCCTGCACAGCAACTCATCTTCTGCCTTGTCCATCATGTTCCATACTATGCTGCTACTTCCACTACTGTTGAGGATGTCATGATATTAATGTGAAGCCATTACAATATGGCTCTGGCACCTAGATGTTTACATATTTTACATACCAATGTTTGTAAAATAATGCACAATGCGCAGATGCCAAGTGTTATCTTTTTCTACTTTTTGTACTTTAACCAATGAAACAATGGCATGAGCCTCAGTAGAGTAACACTCTCTCTGATTCTATAAGAACTGCTTAACTTCCTGTAATAAATGAGTTCTGCTTTGATACTTGCTTAGTTTCAATGTGGTCCTTCTGTGCACAATAAACTAACATCTTGTAATTTGGAGCAGACAGTCAATAAGATAGCACTGCTTGAATGCATTCAAAACACTACTACTACTCCTACACTGTTGCACATCTCCTACCTTGTCTGTCATGTTCCATACTGTGCTGCTCCTGCCACTACTACTGCTCCTAGACAGCTGCACATCTTCTGCCTTGTCCATCATATTCCACACTGTGCTGCTATTGCCACTGCTACTCCTACACAGCTGCACATCTTCTGCCTTGTCCACCATGTTCCATACTGTTCTGCTACTGCCACTACTACTACTCCTACATTGCTGCACATCTTCTGCCTTGTCCATCATGTTCAATACTGTGCTGCTACTGCCATTACTACTGCCCCTACACAGCTGCATATCTCCTGGCTTGTCCACCATGGTCCATACTGTACTGCTGCCACTGCGATCCAGAAAACTGCACCCAAAGAAGGGATTATTTTTGACAGATTTTCTGTTGCTAATCCCTAAAATGGGATACATTTTGGGCTGCTTGTTAAAAACAAGCCATTGCTTCTTCTGTTACAACCATGTGTGTATAAACACAAGAAGCATCTGCTGCCAAAAATTGATTAAAAAAATCTTTTTTCATGTCAAAAAGTATGACAAATCCAATGGCGCAGTGTATTATTAAATAGGCTGTTTGTTACTACCAGTTGCCATCAGTTTACCTACAGCTATATATGTCAGTGTCACTCTGACATTACTAATGCTGGCTTGGCATTAAAGGGAACCTGTCACCATGAAAATACAATGTAAAGTATAGGCAGCATGTTATAGAGCACGAGGAGCTGAGCAGATTGATGTATATTTTTATGAGAAAAGATTCAGCAACGCTTGTAGTTTTTTCATTTAAATTCCTTCTCGTTCTGGGCTTTGAAGTCTAGGAGGCGGTCCTATCAGTGATTGACAGCCTTCTCTCTATGACTGTGTATATAGACATAGCTGTCAGTCACTGGTAGGACCGCCTCCTTGATGTGAAAGTCCAGAATGAGCAGGAATTTAAATGAATAAATTACACATTTTTCTTACAAAATTATACATCAATATGATCAACTCCTCCTGCTCTATAACCTGTTGCCTGCAGCTCAAAGTACTGCCTGCAGTTCAATGTGACAGGTTCCCTTTAAAGGGCTTAAAAGGAGGTGCCAGGAGAACCCAAAATGCCCTACATGACTTTTCTGGGCAATCTGAGCAGTTTCAGTTCAGGTCATATTTATTCGTGCCCAAATTGAATCGGATGACCAAAATGATTGAATCAGATTCAGAACCAAAAATTTCAGGGAATTTGCTCATCTCTAGTAGGTAGGTATAAGCAGGTTTTAAATTATCTTGGTATATATTGGTTATACTTTGGATATATATAACATTTTGTTCCTTCTTAGGCTTCATGCATGTGGCACAGCTGTATGTATGGAGGCTGCACAGAGACACACAAAGTCCCTGTGGCTCCATACTACGGAATTATAGTGTGCTACCAAATGTTACCTTCATATAGCACAATATTACTGTGATAGTCTCCTCTTGAAGCAATGCTTCTAGGCAAAAATGACTCCGTAATACTCCGTCTGATAAGACAGTAAATGCATACAGAAATACATTAGGGGCCCATAGACTTCTATGGTTTGATTGATACAAGGGGTTAAATGATAGAGGTCAGAGATCTTCTGTGTTAGAGCAGGACAGCAGCTTTGTATTACAACCATTGCCCCTGACATTGTGCCATGCAGTAGGTCCATCAGAAGCGTAAGGTGCAGGACCTCTGGGAACTCCGGTAGTCAAGGGGTTAAAGGGCTTGTCCACAGCGCCACAACTGTTCAGAGGTTCTATGTGGAATTGCGACTCAGACACATTCATTTCAATGGAGCTAAGCAGTATTACCTGACACAAAAAATGGAGACTGTTTTGGGGAGAAAGCGCAGCATTTGTTTGGCTGCTGCATGGTCCATGATGACTACTGCTGCTGTAGTCCTTCCGCTCCTCTTTGCTGCCATCTGCTGGTCCAGGCATGTTTCTCTTTAGATTTAAAGGGCTATTACACTGCATTTCTTAACCTTCTGTTTTTGAGCTCATACTTAACTGGGTATATAGTAGCTCAACATACTGTTTTTTGAACATGCGTGATGAGCATGCGTGATGACCGCTGTATTTGGCAGTCCCATAGAAGTGAATTAAGATTATATATGTTTATTTGCAGTGTAATGTGGTGGTCTGTTGTATGTAATAAATTATAAATAAAAAAAAAATAAAATAAAAAATGTGGCGGTCACCTTGCTAGGAACAGCAGCACATTTTTCAGCAAACTGATATACTGTAGGTGTAGATAGTTCTGCCTCCATGTCTCTCTGTATAAATGATGAACAAGAAGCCAGTTAGAAAAAATATGGCTGCTGTACTAAGGAATTAATAGATTTATATTACATAGTATTACGAGCAGGGGATTATATGTAACATAGTAACATACATAGTAACATAGTTTGTAAGGCCGAAAAAAGACATCTGTCCATCCAGTTCAGCCTGTTTTCCTACAAGTTGATCCAGGGGAAGGCAAAAAACCCTGTGAGGTAGAAGCCAATTTTCCTCACTTTAGGGGGAAAAATTCCTTCCCGACTCCAATCAGGCATCAGAATAACTCCCTGGATCAACGAACCCTCTCTAGTAACTATAACCTATAATATTATTACCCTCCAGAAATACATCCAGGCCCTTCTTGAACTCTCTTAGTGAACTTACCATCACCACCTCCTCAGGGAGACAGTTCCATAGTCTCACTGCTCTTACCGTAAAGAATCCTCTTCGATGTTTATGTACAAACCTTCTTTCCTCCAGACGCAGAGGATGTCCCCTCGTCACAGTAACAGTCCTGGGGATAAATAGATGATGGGAGAGATCTCTGTACTGACCTCTGATATATTTATACATAGTTATTAGATCTCCCCTCCGTCGTCTTTTTTCTAAAGTGAATAACCCTAATTTTGATAATCTTTCTGGGTCCTGTAGTCCACCCATTCCAGTTATTACTTTAGTTGCCCTCCTCTGAACCCTCTCCAGCTCTGCTATGTCTGCCTTGTTCACAGGAGCCCAGAACTGTACACAGTACTCCATGTGTGGTCTGACTAGTGATTTGTAAAGTGGCAGGACTATGTTCTCATCACGGGCATCTATGCCTCTTTTGATGCAACCCATTATCTTATTGGCCTTGGCAGCAGCTGTCTGACACTGGTTTCTGCAGCTTAGTTTGCTGTTCACTAAAATTCCTAGGTCCTTTTCCATGTCAGAGTTACCCAATGCTTTACCATTTAGTATGTACTGGTGACTTGCATTATTCCTTCCCATATGCATAACCTTACATTTGTCAGTGTTAAACCTCATCTGCCACTTTTCTGCCCAAGCCTCCAGTCTATCCAGATCCTGCTGTAGCAGTGCACTGTCCTCTTCTGTGTTAATTACTTTACACAGTTTAGTGTCATCTGCAAAAATTGATATTTTACTGTGCAAGCTTTCTACAAGATCATTAATAAATATATTGCATACAGGAATCTGTTCATAACCCCTTAACTAACCTAGACCACTGGGGACGTATCTATAAATCCCTTCTCTACTCTAGACACCCAGAGATGTTGGCATTAAAGGGGTTCTCCCATGAATAATGTAAAAAATGAAAATCAGACATCATATAGGACATGGCGATATCTTTCTAACAAAGCTAGAACCAGCCCTGTACCTGACATGGGTCCAGAGATCTTCCCATTCATTGCGCTGCTAGATTTATATCAAGCTGACAGCTCAGGGGAATGTCTTTTCTGCTGCAGCTCAGGAGGTGTGTCTCAACTCTCCCTATCACAGCTCAGGAGGCGTGTCTCAGCTCTCCCTATCACAGCTCAGGAGACGTGTCTCAGCTCTTCCTATCACAGCTCAGGAGGCGTGTCTCAGCTCTCCCTATCACAGCTCAGGAGGCGTGTCTCAGCTCTCCCTATCACAGCTCAGGGGGCGTGTCTCAGCTCTCCCTATCACAGCTCAGGGGGCGTGTCTCAGCTCTCCCTATCACAGCTCAGGGGGCGTGTCTCTGCTCTCCCTATTACAGTTAAGGAGGTGTGTCTCAGCTCTCCCTATCATAGTTCAGAAGGCATATGAAGGATTAAACTGAGCATGTGCGGCCATCTTAGGGATCTGGACAAAGAAATAAGACATAAAACAAACAGCAGGTGGCGCTATACAGATACATTTTATTGAGTAGCTATAGTAGCTACACTAAATTTTTAATTACATGTAATTACAAAAGTATTCAGATCCAGGTGCTGGTTTGAAAACTGTACAATATTTTTTTGTGGGACAACCCCTTTAATTCCTTCTGTATGCTAGATCACCTGAGTTGCACCTATAAACTCTTTCACAACTGTAGACAACCAGACATGAAACCATCAAACCCTTAACCATCCTAGATCACTAGGGATGTTGGCATTAACCTGAACACTACCTCAGATCACCAGGAAAATACCCATTAACTCTTCACCACCATAAATACATGGGCTGAAACCGGGGCGGATTGGCCATGGACCTTACAGGGAAATTTCCTGGTGAGCCAATGCCCAGGGGGCCACCTGAGCCCTGCTTTCTGACGCTGGCTAGGTATATAATAAGTTCTTAGTGGTAACTAATAGTGTTGAGCGAGCACCTCTGTGCTCGTATGCTCGGGTGCTCTGGCCGAGCACTAAAGGTTGCTTGAGTGCTCGGCCAAGCACCCGAGCATAATGTTAGTCAATGGGACTAAACCAGGCACCCCCTGTTCGGAAGAGGGGGGGGTGTCTGGTTAATAGAAAAAGGTCGGAATCGCGACTTCTCCTCTTTTACTCCTTTCACTCGTAAAAGTATGCTAATTAACTGAATTTGTAAGCATTAGCGCAAAATGCGTACGCATTAGCATACAAATTCGTATGCATTAGCATACAAATTCATACGCATTAGCGTAAAAATCAACATTACAGTGCGGGGAAGAGACTCGAGCATTGCGCTCGAGTACACTCGGTGTTCGGCCGAACACTTAGCGGACCCGAGCGTAGGCATGCTCGGCTGAACAGCGAGTTTGGCCGAGTATGCTCGCTCAACACTAGTAATTAACACTGTGAGAATCAAGTAGTCATGTACCCGACCAGTGGCCACACGTGCCCTCCATATCTTAATCAGAAACAACTGGAGGATGACAGAAAATGGCATCTCTTGATGGCCACCACAGTGGGACATCTTTTTTGGCAATATATTGTGCTGCACTATGGTATATGGTTCTGATATGATGGTAGTTTGCGCTATTGGTATGCTGACCCTGCCTAATCATGTTGCCCCGCCTTCTGTCAATTTGGAGCCCCTACAACATGGGGCTACTTTTAGGATTTTTTTCCAGGACCACTTTAAGGTCCCAGTCTGCCCCTGGCTGAAGCCTAGACCACTCAGGAAGTATCTATAAATCCCTTCTCTACTGTAGACCATCAGGGATATTTGCATAATCCTGTGTATACTCTAAACCACCAAGGATATACCTATTAACCCTTTCAGAACTCTAGACCATCAGGAAATAAAACCATAAACCACTTAACTCTTCTAGAACTAGAAGTTAACCTTAATGGTACCCCAGATTACCAAGAATGTACCCATTAGCCCTTCACCACCATGAGTACTGGGGCAGAAGTATTCTCTATTGTTTGGATGGTATCATCCTCCTCAGGCAACAGGACCAAGTCTGACTGCTACCTCGACACCCCCTATAACTAGACCCCTGCCCACTTGTTTATATGCAGCCACAACTTTAATCACTGGTGTGATCCTTGGGTTCCAAAGGTCTAGGCCTTTATGAAGAATGCAATCAGCACCCAGCAGGGGTATTTTGAAAGCTTGTATGAATGAAGCGGGAGGTCTGACAGGTGGAGACATTGCAGACTCCCATCTGGATGTAGGATAAGGTCTTGTGATCTTGATAAACACACAGTTCCTTGTACCAGGACATCTGTAAACCAGGAAATGTATGCACCTTAAAAGACTAGCTGTATTTATCTCCTCACAGTCAAACAATGGTTCATCAGCACATTGCTCGGCACATGCATGGCAGGTGGAAAAACAGACCCAGGGCTTTATATAGTAAAATTCCACTAGTCTGGAATTTCTGTGACTGGAGAGGATCAGTCAGATTTTCCAGGTTGTTGGGATAATTTAATACATTTATCATCTGGGCAAAATTGGACCCTATTACATGACTGTTTGAGCCCTCAAAATTCCTTCTTTAGCTTGACATGATCCTCCAGTCCCGTGGACAGTGAAAAGCTATATCCCTGATGAAGGATGCAGGATGAAAGAAAGCCATTGATAAAAAAAAGATGCAATAAAAAACACAACACAAATTGCCACTGATGTTGTTTCAAGGAGGTCAAATGTCCACCATGTGTGGAATCACCCTAATTCTCAACATGCATGCTCTAATCAGATGAAGGTGACTAATAGACAAAACCAAATCTGACAAAATTGAATTGATCTACCCATAAAATGTAATATGACAGATGTGTATTATCTGTATCTGTATCAAAATACATTTTTTGAGTGCTGGGAAAGTTTTTTGCAGGACAAAAAAATGCACTCACCTATCCACACCATTCCAGCACCGAGGATCCTGTCCTATAACCACTGAGACTCTATGGTCACATGCCTCTTGAGAACACCACCGAGACACATGACCTGGGGCAGGAATATTCATTAAAATTTGTTTTGGGGTCAGACAATCCTTTTAAAGCATATATCTCAAAGCAACCTTTGTCCCTTTGCCTTATTAGGGGATTCAGATATCATAGAGGAGACCATCGCTCAAGACCCGTTTTATGATCCAGAACAGAGAGCTGCTGTACGTTGTTGGTCAATGCGGTGGTTGGTCACTTCCTTATCCTACATTTCTCTGGTAGAAGCCACATCTCGTGGATGATACCAGCAGATCATCGGGGGTTAGAGAAGACACTTTTGTGGTCAATTGATCACCGGGACAGATTCTAGTTAAAAAGAGGTTGGGTAGGACAAGCAAGACTGTGGTATAAGACAAGGGATATAGTTTCCAGCCAAGAAATTGCAGCAAACTTCACTCAGTTCTTATTTCACAGGAGGCACAAAAACATGATGGTTACTCCTCTCACTAAAGACACAATGATATAAGTTACTTACTGAAATGTTGTTTGCTTGCAATCTAGGCAGGGACATAGAAGGCTGTGCCAGGGGCAGTATTCATTCCTAATCGGTTGTCAACTGTAACCCAACTTCGTCTACATTAGAAGTGTAGCTCCAAGGCCAGTTCCAGCCATTAACAGTCTCTTAGGAAATACTATTACAGCCAACTTAAGTTGACTCTGTGGTAGCAGCTATCTCTTCTCCTTTCTAGATACTCTCCTTAGGCTCCATCTCTTTCTCTGGTGGCCTAGTTTGGACTTGTGGCGCTTCCTACTGTACCTGCCTTGGATGTTATAGCAGCTTGCTACCGCCTAGACCTAGTGTCTAATGTAGGTAACTCTACATGTATATACTGTATGTATAGTGTAAAGAAGTGTTTTGATTCAAAGAGATAAACCATAGTGACAAATGATTGGCTCTAAAGACAACTCCAAATGTTTTTTTTTCTCCTAGACTTTAGGGGCTCACCATGGTATCAGAGCCTGGTCCCCTGTATTCTGGAGGGCGGGCCAGTCCAATACTACATCTTATGCAGACTCCTGAATTACTATCAAAGGTACAATAGAGAAAACTAATATGGCTGCCATGGGGCCCATTGAGATAGGAGGGCCCAGCCCTAATTTATCCCAGTTGCCTTTGATGTTGGGAGGCATGACCCAAAGCAAGATTCCACTTACCAGGGGAACTGAATTGTTCATGAACAGGTTGGTTAGGAATTGGCCAAAGGATCATGGAAAGGGCATGGAGGAGATCCTTCTCTGGTAGGTGGCTAAGCCCAGTACCACAATAATGGGCATAGTTTGATCTTTACTATGAGTCCCCCCCCTTTTTTCTAAATAAGTTTGACACCTTTTCTACCCAAAAACATCAGGCAGTGTAAGGGTAGGGATAGATCCAAGATAGGTATGACGGGGTCGAAGAACAGCATGTGATATGGCAGATTTTGCTTTGTTTGGCCATTCTCTTAAAGAAGAACTCCCGACAAAAATTGTATTCCATGTCCTGCTAGAAATGTACATGATATAATCTGTAGTGAATGTCATTTTCTTACCAGTGTCTGAATTTTTGACTTATATCATCCTGAAGTTTCTTATCTGTGTCATGTGACCAGCAATTAGACCCACCAACTCACACATAGACTTATGTGTGGACAGGAAGTCTAATTCTCTATGTATTCCTATGAGACTGAAAGTGAGGCTCCCATAAGAATGAATAGAGCAGTTACTGGCTTTCAGTCCTGGGTCAGTTGGAGGTCAGGGAGTTGGTCACATGACCCAGCTACAATAAGAAGAGAGGTTTTTACTCACAGAAACAGTCACTGATAAGAAAATGACAATCACTACAGATTATATCATGCACCTTTCTAACAGGTCAGAGAATAAAAATTTTTGCGGGAGTTCTTCTTTAAATGCCGTCACGCACACAAGCAGGAAACTAGAAGTGGAACGTAGAAACACCCATCTAGTCAGGGACAGGAAGGACACTTGCTCTTTCAGTCAGTGACAAGTACATACTACCATCATACAAGCACCAGTATAACCAATAATACTCCTATACAGTAACCTTATAGTGGTCAGATACACGGTATACACAGATGTCTGAAAAGTAACACCACATTAGCCATTGTCTCTTCTTCATTCCTGAAACTTGACAGATGGAGGATGTTTTCGCTGTAAGTATTTGAAGCACACAAGGCAAAATACTTAAAAGGAAAAATCCAATAAGAAAAAGCATCATAGATCGAGCGCCAGAGACCCCTAGAAGAAAGTGGGCCTTCAGATAATAAATCTTCCTTTACATCAGATGTTCTTCACCCCCGATGGAAGATATATGCTAATCATTTAGCATCTGGACTTCTAAGAACAAGCTTGTTTCATGTTCTCAGGGGTTTAGAAGATGTATGTTGGTGAGCGTAGCTGACAGTAGAGTTGTGGAGGAAAGCTTTCATCACCATGAGGTCTGCAAGCCACAGATACGGAGCCGATGTGAGCATGGATAAATATCTGCTGATGGCAACAGCTTGTCCATAGTTATGGATGTATAGTGAATGGACCTAATGCAGTAAAATGTTTCAATTAAGTAGGGACATGGGGCTAATAGTGAGGCAAAATGTAGTGCAAGTGCCCTGGATCAATGGAACTTTTGACATTTGTGAACATTTGGCTTATTGCTACTAGCCAAAGCTATCAACTCACTACCTTATTGCACTTTGAAGGGTTAACTTGCACTATGATTTATGCCTTTGTTTACACTTATACTGTTTTATATTGTTGAACTGCATTTTATATGTTTATTGTAATATATCCTGTTCATTTGCACTGTTATTGCACTGTATTTGCATGGTGCTGTGGAAAGGATTAATGCACAACAATCTAATACTGAGAGACTTTTGGGACTTTCTATTTATGCACTGAGAAGTTAGAAATCTCCAACAGTTACTATAAGGGAGTATGCAAAGTTTTGGAGGGAAAAACAAATACATTAACCATTTGATTGTCTGGTTTAGCTCTGTTGTTTACGTATGTACACTTTGTTTATGCCTGGAAAAACTGCTTAGTCATTCCAATAGACTTGTATTGAAATTCAAAACAAGTCTATGACAGACTGAAATTGCAATGTTATTTCTGTTAAGGCTGTGATTCTCCACTCCACCCCTCCCACCGGAAGGTTCTAGTTTAGTTAGAAAGTGTATAAAGAGAGCCCTAGTTGTCTTCAGATAGGGACTAGTGTTTAGTAAAAGACACTCTGCCAGACTGCTTCAGTGACCAAAAGAAGGCACTGAGATGCAGGGCCTGTATTTAGGGTTCATGCTGCCCTAGGCACTCTCTGTGATGACGCCTCCCCCCACCGCGACCCATTCTCCCATGCCCCCAAATAGTAGCATAGTAGCCTCTCCTCAGTCCCCCCCACCCCATAGTAGCCTCCTCCCCCCACAGTAGCATAGTAGCCTCTCCTCAGAACCCCCCACCCCATAGTAGCCTCTTCTCACCCCCCACCTCATAGTAGCCTCTCCTCGTTACCACACCCCATAGTAGCCTCTCCTCGCCAACCCCAAACACATGCCACTGATGCACCTAGCTTTTCTGATGCCCAAGGCAAATATTGAAACGCCACCCCATGCCAAATTCTCAACCTAATCCCTTCCCTCCAGTCCTACTGTTAAAGGGGTTGTCCTCTTTTTACTACTAATGACCTATCCTCACGATAGGTCATCAATATCAGAGGCTGGGGTCCTCCGGCACCCTTACGATCAGCTGTTTGAAGAGAGAGCAGAGCTCATATGAGAGCTGCTTTCTCTGCTCTGTTCACCTGCTTGCCATAGAATTCCCAGTGAAGAGCAGTAAACAGAGCAAAGAAAGCAGCGCTCGTACAAAAAAAAAAAAAGACAACCCCTTCAAAGACAGACTTGGAAAACATTTCATACAGCACTACAGAGCATACAGGGTCATACAGCACCACACATGTACCTTTTACATCCAGTGACTTCTCTTCTCTGATGACGTTTTCTTTCCTCTTCTTCTGTCAGACCAGACCGCCATGGTGACTTCTTTCAGCTGTGCCTCGTCTCTGAAGAGTTCAACAAACAGACATCTTACTTTCCTACTTTTCCATCATCCTCTCACCTTCTCCACATCTCACCCTGCCCGCCCCCCATACTATACTACAGAAACAGCCCCCTAAAAAATACTGGCACCACACAGAAAAACAGTACCCCCCCTTACCTTTCAGATCAGATCCCCATATCAAACCCCAGATGAGACCCCCCATCTACAGACCCCCATTAGACATCCAAAGCCCCAATCAAACCCTCATTAGACCCCCAGACCCCCTATCAGATCCTCATTAGACCTCCAGACACTCAATTCAGACCCCCTATCAGACCCTCATTAGGCCTCCAGACCCCCAATCAGACCTCCAAACCCTCAATCAGACCCCTCTAGACCCCCAGTCAGACCCTTCAGGCCCCCTAATTAGATCCCCAATCATACCCCCCCCTTCTGGCCCCATATCATACTCTTGTGGCCCCCATATAGAACTCTCCTTCTGGAGCCCATGTCAGACCCCCCTCCCTTCTGGCCCCATGTCAGAACCCCTTTTCTGGCCCCCATTTTAGACCCCCCTTTCTGGTCCCCAATTTCTGTCCCACCATTTCAGATCCCCCATTCTGTCCACCATTTCAGATCCCCCCCCCATTCTGTCATTTCGGATCCCCCCATTCTGTCCCACCATTTCGGATCCCCCCAATTCTGTGCCCACCATTTCATTTCAGATCCCCCATTCTGTCCACCATTTCAGACCCCCCCCATTCTGTCCCACCATTTCAGACCCCCCCCCATTCTGTCCCACCATTTCAGACCCCCCATTCTGTCCATTCCCCCCCCCCATCCCCCCATTTCAGATCCCCCCCATTCTGTCCCACCATTTCAGATCCCCCCCATTCTGTCCACCATTTCAGACCCCCCCATTCTGTCCACCATTTCAGATCCCCCCCATTCTGTCCCACCACTTCAGATCCCCCCCATTTCCCCCCATTCTGTCCCACCATTTCAGATCCCCCCCATTCTGTCCCACCATTTCAGATCCCCCCCCATTCTGTCCCACCATTTCAGATCCCCCCCATTTTGTGTCCCACCATTTCAGATCCCCCATTCTGTCCCACCATTTCAGATCCCCCCATTCTGTCGCCACCTTTCAGATCCCCATTCTGTCCCACCTTTTCAGATCCCCCCATTCTGTCGCCACCATTCAGATCCCCCCCATTCTGTCCCACCATTTCAGACCCCCCCATTGTGTCCCACCATTTCAGATCCCCCCTCCCATTTACCCCTGTCACCACCATTTCAGATCCCCCCCATTGTGTCCCACCATTTCAGACCCCCCCATTCTGAAATATGCGTATGAATAGCGTAGGAATTTTAAAATTCGTACGCAAATACGCAAAAATGGCATGCTCGCTCATCTCTAGTCGCCACCTTTTCAGATCCCCCCATTCTGCCCCCACCTTTTCAGATCCCCCCCATTCTGTCCCCACCCTGTGTGATCTTTTCAGATCCCTTTTTGGCCCCCACTTCAGACCTCAGATCAGACAAGAAAAAAATAAAATAAACTTACCTCCGGTCCTGGCTGTGTCCCCGCTCTCTCCTCTTCCAGGGGCCCGGGGGCCCGCGCTGAAGTCACTTGACCTCCTGCAGCGTGAGGTCAGGGGGGCGCTCTGTACGTCCTGACGCTGCCGGCAGTCAGGACACAGCAGCGCCGGCCTCAGGAAGAGCAAGCAGGAGGAAGGGTAAGTACTGTACAGCGCTACCAGCCCTTCACTCCCTCCCCCCCTCCTGCAGGCTAGTGAGCGCTTCCATTATGGAAGCGCTCGCTAGTATTCCCTTTATAAGATGCACTGCATCTTATAAAGGGAAAAGTTTAGCACCGGCATGGTCGCCGATACCCCGCGCCACCCGACAAATCCCCCCCCCCCCCTGTGGAATAAAAAAAAATTGTCCAGGATGGTTTTTGAACTTTTTTTTTTTTTTCAACAATCCTTATAGTTTCTCCCGGCGGGGTGCCGCCCCCCGCAACCCGCCGCCCTAGGAACCGTGCCCCCGGTGCCTAGTTGCTAATACGGCCCTGTTGAGATGGGGATACGCTGCCACAGATAATGGGTCACCAGCTCTTTGACCAGAGGGCTAGCAAAAAGACTGAGCCACAGACCCTGGGCCACCAATCCTTTGGCCAAGGTACCAGCCTTCTGAGAGAGAGTGAGAGAGATAGCTCAGGCTTTTTCTCAGCACAGAATCTTCCTCCTACAGAGAGGAGACTGGAGAAACCAGCTCGGTCCCTTGGTCAGTTCAACTTGAGTTCCTCCAATTCTGAGTTCCTGTCAATTCTTATAGTGTTAGGTTCTATAGAAGCCACCTTGTTGTTGGTAGATGGGCCCGATATAATTTTATATACAGTATGTATAGCAGTAATGCAATTCAGAGTAATCCATGTTTACAGTGTTTACATGTGTCTTTGTGCTTGAAGCAGGATGCTGACAGATAGATCGAATAGATAGATAGATAGATAGATAGATAGATAGATAGATAGATAGCAAGAGTGGCTGTCCTTCTGATGCAAACATGAATCCGGTTTTACTAATGGTATACAGCTCTTTCAGCTATGTTAGTCTTTTTCTTCTAGATATCTCTGGTCTTCAAGAAGTTTCCTCCATTCATCTATTTTATGAGCACCTGATGCTTTTATCATCTCTGGGTCTAACGATTTGCTTGTGTAGTGTAGTGCAGCGTGATTAAGGAGCCCCATTTATAATGTGACGTACAGCACATACTGCCGATGGAGTGGATATCAGATTCCTTCAGTGGGTGCTGGACAGGATATGTCATTGCTTCATTCATCTCTCTTAAGAACTGCACATCTTTTTCAGATGATCTTGTGTTGAAGTAATCACCGTATCAAACATAAAAGACTGATCATAAGCAGCTTCAATCAGCCCCTGCTCTTTACTATCGTCACCATCCCATGAAGCAGAATACAGAAGACGTCTGAAGAGCTCCTCCATGTCAACGTGTTCATCACTGAGAGATGTCCTTCTGAGAGGTTCCTTCAGAGCTGGAATGTAAGAATAAAAGGATCCTGCTCTGCCCCAGGGGCGGACATATCGCCTGTGCAGCCGGTTCGGCTGCACAGGGGCCCAGGGCCGGAGGGAGGCCCTTTCTTACCGCTATGGAGGAGGAGCACAATGGGGGCACTATGGAGGAGGACTATGGGGGCACTATGGAGGAGGAGCACTATGTGGGCACTATGGAGGAGAAGAACAAAGGGGCACTATGGAGGGCACTATGGAGGAGGAGCACAATGGGGGAACTATGGGGGAGCAAATGAGGGAAACTATGGAGGAGACACAGGATGAGGAGCACACTATGGAGGTACTATGGAGGAGGAGCACTATGGGGGCACTATGGAGGAGGAGCACAATGGGGGCACTATGAGGAGGAGCACATGGGGCACTATGAGGAGGAGCACTATGGGGCACTATCTAGGAGGAGCACTATGGGGGGCCCTATATATATATATATATATATATATATATAATATATACTGGGACTATGGAGAAGATGGAGCACATACTATGGGGGGCCTATCATATATAGGGCTCACATGGGGGGCACTATGGAGGAGGAGGAGCACTATGGGGGGCACTCTGGAGGCAGGAGGACCAAAATATGGGGGGTGCATAATATATAATATACGACCACTATGGAGAAGGAGGAGCACTTATGGGGGGCACTATCATATATTACTGGCTCACATGGGGGGCACTTATGGAGGAGGAGGAGCACTATGGGGGCCCTATCTTGTATACTGATACACATGGGGGCACTATGGAGAAGGGGGGAGAGGAGCACTATTGGGGTCATTGTATAGGGGCACTAAGAGGGTTTTTTGGGCACACAGTAGGGGGCATTGGCACACATTATGAGGGCACTATGGGGACATTGGCTGGCCGGGGGCACTAATTATTTCTATTGGTGGGACTTTGGGGAGCACTATTACGGTGGGAGGCACAGTATCAGCTTAACACAGTTATTTTTGGGGAACATTTTGGTTATAATTTAGTGTCAGGGACACTATTTCCTGGTTGCAGGGTGGGAGAATGATGGAAAAGCAGGAAACTAAGATGTCTGTCTGTCAAACTGCAGAGAGAAGAGATGGCTGAAAGAAATCATCATGGCAGTCTGGTCTTAAAGGAGAAGACGAGGAAAGAGAACATCTACATCTAAGAAGACGTCACTGGATGTACGAGGTATGGGGTGCTGTATTATACTGGATGTAAGAGGTATGGGGACTGTATTATACTGGATGTAAGAGGTATGGGCGCTGTATTATACTGGATGTAAGAGGTATGAGCGCTGTATTATACTGGATGTTAAGAAGGTACTGTATGGGCGCTTATATACTGGATGTAAGAGGTATGAGGCGCTGTATTATACTGGATGTAGAAGTATGAGAGCTGTATTATACTGGATGTAGAGTATAGGGGCGCTGTAATAGACGCTTATACTGGATGTAAGAGGTAATGGGGCACGCTGTATTATACTGGATGTAAGAGGTATGAGACGCTGTATTATACTAGTAGAGGTATGGGGCGCTGTATTATACTGGGATGTAAGAGGTATGAGGCGCTGTATTATACTGGATGTAAGAGGTATGGGGCGCTGTATATACTGGATGTAAGAGGTATGGGCGCTGTATTATACTGGATGTGGATGAGTAAGAGGTATGGGGCGCTGTATTATCTGGATGTAAGAG
Organism: Rhinella marina; assembly: GCA_900303285.1. NCBI lineage: Eukaryota > Metazoa > Chordata > Amphibia > Anura > Bufonidae > Rhinella > Rhinella marina. The sequence goes on along the minus strand of ONZH01010047.1, from coordinate 54,336 downwards.
TATGGGGGCGCTGTTTATACTGGATGTAAGAGGTATGGAGGCGCTGTATTATACTGGATGTAAGAGGTATGGGGCGCTGTATTATACTGGATGTAAGAGGTATGGGGCGCTGTATTTATACTGGATGTAAGAGGTATGGGGCTGTATTATACTGGATGTAAGAGGTATGGGCGCTGTATTATACTGGATGTAAGAGGTATGGGGCGCTGTATTATAACTGGATGTAAGAGGTATGGGGGGCTGTTATACTGGATGTAAGAGGTATGGGCGCTGTATTAACTGGATGTAAGAGGTATGGGGCGTGTATTATACTGGATGTAAGAGGTATGAGGCGCTGTATTATACTGGATGTGAGGTATGAGGCGCTGTATTATACTGGATGTAAGAGGTATGGGGCGCTGTATTATACTGGATGTAAGAGGTATGGGGCGCGTATTATACTGGATGTAAGAGGTATTATACTGGATGTAAGAGGTATGGGGCTGTATTATACTGATGTAAGAGGTATGGGGCGCTGTATTATACTGGATGTAAGAGTATACTGACTGATGTAAGAGGTATGGGGCGCTGTATTATACTGGATGTAAGAGGTATGGGGCGCTGTATTATACTGATGTAAGGGTATGGGGCGCTGGTATATACTGGATGTAAGAGTATGGGGCTGTATTATACTGGATGTAAGAGGTATGAGACGCTGTATATACTGGATGTAAGAGGTATGGGGCGCTGTATTATACTGGATGTAAGAGGTTGGGGCGCTGTATTATACTGGATGTAAGAGGTATGGGTGGGTATGGGGCGTATTATACTGGATGTAAGAGGTATGGGGCGCTGTATTATATGGATTAGGTATGGGGCGCTGGGATGTAAGAGGTATGAGGGCGCTGTATTATACTGGATGTAAGAGGTATGGGGCGCTGTATTATACTGGATGTAAGAGGTATGGGGCGCTGTATTATACTGGATGTAAGAGGTATGAGGCGCTGTATTATACTGGATGTAAGAGGTATGAGGCGCTGTATTATACTGGATGTAAGAGGTATGGGGCGCTGTATTATACTGGATGTAAGAGGTTATGGGGCGCTGTATTATACTGGATGTAAGAGGTATGGGGCGCTGTATTATACTGGATGTAAGAGGTATGGGGCACTGTATTAGGCTACTTTCACATTTGAGTTAGTGATTCTGGCAGGCTGGTCCAGCAGAGAACAGCCTTCTGGAATTCACCGGCTCCGGCACTGCTGGATGCAGAATGGGGTCAGGCAAAGATCCGGACACAATCTGGCAAAAATGCCGAGAATCAGCGGGACACAAACTGCTGCATGCCTGAGTTTGTGTCCAGCCAATTTCTTGCATTCTTTGCCAAATCAGGAGGCCGGAGCGTAGTGCTGCATGTGTGTGAAAGTAGCCTTAGCCTGTGTGTTTTGTATTGCTGTATGTAATGTTAGGACACCATAATGTAGGTTAGGTTGAGAATTTGGTTTGGGAAAGGCAGGGGGGCCCAGACACATTCCTTGCACAGGGGCCCTCTGCTGTCTGTGTCCGCCCCTGCCCTGCCCAATGTAATTTCTAAAACATTTTCAAAAAATTGTTCTAAAAAGGTTTCCATTAGAAGTAAAATGTTTCTAATGGAATACATGAGGGAGAAATCCTTAGTACATAGCCATAAGATAGGACAGTTAAAGAAGAACTAAACCCTGAAAAAACCTAAATCATATCAAGACATTAAATCCATATTGCGCACACAGCTATGTCTACAAGGTGCTCCCAAAAAAGCAGCAGTTATCCAGCAGGCTGTTCTGGCAGAGGAACAGCCTGCTGGACTTCACCGTAACGGCCGGATTTCATTACAGTCAATGGGGTGTGGAGGTGAATGGTAGTATCTGGCTAGGCCGGATGCAGTAAAATCCAGCAGACTACTGTATTCCTCTGCTGGGACAGCCTGCTGGTGTGGAATTAGCCTTAGGGCATACCCTGCTATCCAGAGCTCCAGGCTTTAATGGTAGAAAGTCCTTGGAACCTTTGCTAAGCTCAGGCCTGTTAGTATGAAAACCATCAACCACCACAATTGTGATTCCGGGGCTGATGGGACATGACAAAGAATATGTTAGGAGTCAAAGAGCTCAGGAGATCAGAGCTTTTTTCGTATGCTGTCTACTAGTACAGGAAGGGAGCTGTCAATCATAGCTGCCCTCACGCTGACAATTGAGCAGAAACAGTTTCTGTGCCCACATTGATCACATTGATGTACATGTACTGTATGTCCACCTGTGGGAAGTGGTTAAAGGGGTTATTGAGTTTAGAAAGCCCATTGCCCTCTGTTCAGGACTTTTGGATGCAGTTACAAAGAATATATCTCGCTCTGGAAGACCAGTCTTGTCTCGTATTACACAGATAACCATGATATAAAATGGACATTGTGTAATGCTTAATTTTCCCTGTGGTGGCACTGAAGAGAAATTGAACACTGCAGGTTCAGGACACATAGGTATTCTCAGCAGGGATGACTCTTTGTGATCTGCGTAGTGTCCAGAGACCCTTCTAACAAGTTGAGATTGTCTGGACCAAGGGGCTAAAGGCCTGCTCTGGCACTGGGACACGTCCTTTAAAGGGAGTCTTTCACCTCATTTTCCCTATATAACTGACAGCAGTGCCTCACAGATAATTGCACATACATCCCAGACATACCTGTGTGCACCGTGTGTCTGTATTACATGTCACAGGTATGTCTGGGATGTGACATGTAATACAGACACACAGTGCACACAGGTATGTCTGGGATGTGACATGTAATACAGACAGTGCACACAGGTATGTCTGGGATGTGACATGTAATACAGACACACAGTGCACACAGGTATGTCTGGGATTGACATGTACATGTAATACACACAGTGCACACAGGTATGTCTGGGATGTGACATGTAATACAGACACACAGTGCACACAGGTATGTCTGGGATGTGACATGTAATACAGACACACAGTGCACACAGGTATGTCTGGGATGTGACATGTAATACAGACACACAGTGCACACAGGTATGTCTGGGATGTGACATGTAATACAGACCACACAGTGCACACAGGTATGTCTGGGATGTGACATGTAATACAGACACACAGTGCACACAGGTATGTCTGGGATGTGACATGTAATACAGACACACAGTGCACACAGGTATGTCTGGGATGTGACATGTAATACAGACACAGTGCACACAGGTATGTCTGGGATGTGACATGTAATACGGACACACAGTGCACACAGGTATGTCTGGGATGTGACATGTAATACAGACACACAGACACACAGTGCACACAGGTATGTCTGGGATGTGACATGTAATACAGACACACAGTGCACACAGGTATGTCTGGGATGTGACATGTAATACACACAGACACACAGTGCACACAGGTATGTCTGGGATGTGACATGTAATACAGACACACAGTGCACACAGGTATGTCTGGGATGTGACATGTAATACAGACACACAGTGCACACAGGTATGTCTGGGATGTGACATGTAATACACACACAGTGCACACAGGTATGTCTGGGATGTGACATGTAATACAGACACACAGTGCACACAGGTATGTCTGGGATGTGACATGTAATACACACACAGTGCACACAGGTATGTCTGGGATGTGACATGTAATACAGACACACAGTGCACACAGGTATGTCTGGGATGTGACATGTAATACAGACACACAGTGCACACAGGTATGTCTGGGATGTGACATGTAATACACACACAGTGCACACAGGTATGTCTGGGGGGATGTGACATGTAATACAGACACACAGTGCACACAGGTATGTCTGGGATGTGACATGTAATACAGACACACAGTGCACACAGATATGTCTGGGATGTGACATGTAATACAGACACACAGTGCACACAGGTATGTCTGGGATGTGACATGTAATACAGACACCACCAGTGCACACAGGTATGTCTGGGATGTGACATGTAATACACACACAATGCACACAGGTATGTCTGGGATGTGACATGTAATACAGACCACAATTGTGCACACAGCTATGTCTGGGATGTGACATGTAATACAGACACACAGTGCACATAGGTATGTCTGGGATGTGACATGTAATACACACACACAGTGCACCACAGGTATGTCTGGGATGTGACATGTAATACAGACAACAGTGTACACAGGTATGTCTGGGATGTGACATGTAATAAGACGACACAGTGCACCACAGGTATGTCTGGGATGTGACATGTAATACAGACACACAGTGCACACAGGTATGTCTGGGATGTGACATGTAATACACACACACAGTGCACACAGGTATGTCTGGGATGTGACATGTAACACACACACAGTGCACACAGGTATGTCTGGGATGTGACATGTAATAACAGACAGTGCACACAGGTATGTCTGGGATGTGACATGTAATACAGACACACAGTGCACACAGGTATGTCTGGGATGTGTATGCAATCTTCTATGGGGCAATGCTTCTTAGTTACAGTATATTGGTGAAAAACAGGTGAAAGACTCCCATTAATGCCTATGTTCAGTACATTTTTGTCTGTTTGGTTAATCCTTCTCACTGTGGTCGCTGGTTTTAGCTGTCGATATGTTAAACATAGCAAGAGCCAAAATACTAAATGTCAGTATATTTCTCTTTACAGCTGAGTAATTTTCCTACATTTTTAGAATGCCCCCCTCCCCTCCAAAAAAAGGAATGAATAGTTCCTTAGCCAAGTTTCAGTCAGAAAACCTTTTTCGTTCCCTCAATCTGCATTTCTCTCAGTAACTATGTCCAGCTGACTTTGCAGGTGTTTTGGGTGACATGATAGACATGTGGATGTGAAAAGAACCTGGAAGGATAGTTCTTAATTTATGTTGACTTCTTACTTCCTCTTACTTGATGGTCAGATGTTCTTCTCTGTAGGAAAAGGAGTCTGCGCTGACACTTCCAATATGTTGTAAGATACTGTAAGAGAGAACTAAATGTTTCATGCCACATCATACTGATAGTAACATAGTAACATAGTTTATAAGGCCGAAAAAAGCCCTCTGTCCATCCAGTTCGGCCTGTTATCCTGCAAGTTGATCCAGAGGAAGGCAAAAAACCCTGTGAGGTAGAAGCCAATTTTCCCCACTTTAGGGGAAAAAATTCCTTCCCGACTCCAATCAGGCATCAGAATAACTCCCTGGATCAACGACCCATCTCTAGTTACTATAACCTGTAATATTATTACCCTCCAGAAATACATCCAGGCCCCTCTTGAATTCTTTTAGTGAACTTACCATCACCACCTCCTCAGGCAGAGAGTTCCATAGTCTCACTGCTCTTACCGTAAAGAATCCTCTTCTATATTTGTGTACAAACCTTCTTTCCTCCAGACGCAGAGGATGTCCCCTCGTCACAGTCACAGTCCTGGGGATAAATAGATGATGGAAGAGATCTCTGTACTGACCTCTGATATATTTATACATAGTTATTACATCTCCCCTCAGTCGTCTTTTTTCTAAAGTGAATAAGCCTAATTTTGATAATCTTTCTGGGTACTGTAGTCCACCCATTCCAGTTATTACTTTAGTTGCCCTCCTCTGAACCCTCTCCAGCTCTGCTATGTCTGCCTTGTTCACAGGAGCCCAGAACTGAACACAGTACTCCATGTGTGGTCTGACTAGTGATGTGTAAAGTGGCAGGACTATGTTCTCATCACGGCATCTATGCCTCTTTTGATGCAACCCATTATCTTATTGGCCAGAGTCTTATGTGTTGTTAGAAGACTCTGACCTTCTTCTGGATCAAATACTGTATCTCCAGTTCCACGATGTCTTTCAGCTCTATCCTCCTTCATCATCTTTCATCATCTTTTTCCCATCAGATTACTGCTCCCCATCCCAGAGCTATCAGTCATAGTTCTCAGTCTTGAGTCGCCCATATTCCACAGCCTTACAGTTCTGCTGCCTCAAAATATCGTCCCATTCAACCCCCTGTTGCCAATTATTGACTACTTTGAGGGTCACAATCTTGAAATCTGACTGAGAAGGTCTATATCTTATCATATTCACAGATGTAGGAGGAGATTTATCAAACTGATGTTAAGTAGAACTGGCCTACTTGCCCATAGCAACCAATTAAATTCCACCTTTCATTTTTGACAGCTCCTTTGGGAAATGAAAGGAGGAATCTGATTGGTTGCTATGGGCAACTAAGCCAGTTCTACTTTACACCAGTTTGATTAATCTCCCCCGTAGTTTTTGGCTAACTCAATTGTATCCAGATTAATCAAGTTTGTGAATACACATTGATTTTATAGTAGAGTAGTATTTAGGTTCAAAAGAAAGAAACCATTATAGTAAAGTGGCATAAGAGAACAGAAAAAACAGTTATGGCTTTCAAAGATGCTGTGAATCCCAAAAAGTTATATATAGATAGGAAGTAGTTCATCAGGCAGTCTTTAGTTAGTTACTGGGAGACAGACTGACCCTACCCCCATTGGCTTCTCCAGTAGACAGTTCCTAGAAAGCTGAGCTAGAGAGAAGACCTGCCTTGGTGTACTCTGCCAAGTAGGCCCTAAAAAAAGAAGATTTCTCCAGGAAAACACCATTAATAAGGATAAATGCTGCTAGAAAGACTAAATTACCTCTAAGAGAAAGAAGATTGAATTTATCCAGAAGGACAGTGAAGAAAACTTGGACTTTCCTACAAGTGTTTAGGGTTAATTGATTCAGGCACCCGCCATACTAGAACTTGCATGTCTGTAGTCAATTTGGGAAGATTACATGAGATATTTAGAGACAGACATGGAACTTTGAACTACCGACTCCAAAATCAAAGCCTTTTGGAGAACTACGGCCTTGTGAACTACTTAAAAATAGTGGCTATTTCTTACATTTGTACTGCAACGCTCATGATCCATTCACTAAGGAGAGACTTTATTTATTCTAACCAAGCTGATCATTGCCTCCATCACTTACCTGCCTCCTGCCTTGCACCCTGCCAAACATCCACCATCAAGAGCCACCAACAGGCAGGAGATCCCAAAGTGCAGGGTTTGCCCAGAGGGGAAGAACAGTCATGCTTATCCATTCAGTGCTCAAGGGAGAGTCAGAGTAGTGTCACGAACCAGCGGGTGTGAACCCACTGTGCCTCGTGTCCTACCTCTTCTAAGGGCGTTGTCTAAGTGAACCTCTTGTTCTTCACAGTACCCCAGGTGGTGGGGATAGACTATACCGAGAGAAACACCAGTTTGATAACTCTTGCGGAGGATTGGCACATGAGGCAGCTGGTCCAGGCGGACCAGGAGGTACCTGAGTAAGGTACCAGAGGTATAGACATAGTCAGAAGGCTGAGTTATTACCAGAAATAACAATGCAGGACCAAAGGATGAGGCAGGTGCAAAGTCAGACAGGCGATGGGTCAGGGCAGGCAGCACAGGTACAGGTCAGGAGAGCAAGCAGGCAGGGATCAAACAGGTAGCGGAGTCTGAGAATACAAGCATGAGTCTGGAACACAGGAACACAAGCAGCCAGCCCTTAAAGGGGTTTTCCGAGTTATATATATTGATGACCTATCCTCAGGATAGGTCATCAATATCAGATCGGCGGGGGTCCGACACCCGGCACCCCCGCCGATCAGCTGTTTGAAGAGAAGGCGCGCACCGTATCAGCGCTGCCTCCTCTTCACTGTTTACATGCTGGCCGTAACGGGGTAGTGGTGAGTAGGTGTAATTACACCTAAGCACCCCATTCATTTCTATGGGAAGAATCGCTTCCATAGACTTGTCTTCCCTTTGAAATTAATGGGGCAGTTAGGTGTAATTACACCTACTCACCACTACCCCCGTTACGGCCAGCATGTAAACAATGAAGAGGAGGCAGCGCTGATACGGCGCGCGCCTCCTCTTCAAACAGCTGATCGGCGGGGGTGCCGGGTGTCGGAACCCCTCCGATCTGATATCGATGACCTATCCTGAGGATAGGTCATCAATATATATAACTCGGAAAACCCCTTTAAGGAAGTGCTGCAGGGAACAAGCAGCAAGCAAGTTGCAGCCAGGGCTGAATGGACACGGTGGAGTGGATCCCAGAACAACAGCACTTACACAGACAGAGCACAGGACTACAGCGGTGAATGGGAAGCACAGGCAGCAGATCACCGCTGAACACGGCACCCAGGACCGCGGCAGTAAGCAGGGGATAAAATACGTAGGATCAGCCACCATGATGACTATGACCACCCCCATTGCCTCAGCCACCACTTCCATCCTCGCCAGTCCCATGCCTCCCCTGTGTGCGGCATATTAAGTGCACAGTGAGGCATTACTAAATTGAATTCCACACCAACCAACCATTGCTTTTTTTCTTTGGATTCCTCCCAACATTTAGATTGATAAGAAGAACAGTGGTAATGAATGCATGGACTGGGCATAGACAGGAAGGGCTTTGAAAGGTTCAGGGTAGGAGCTCAATAAAACAGATAATGTAATGGACAAAAATGTGGTTCCTTGGTTATAAATGGTCCAGTGTTTCTATGGTCATTCTGTACTGCTCTATCCACCATACACGGGAAGAGATAATAATATTACATTAGAGGAAATGGGCTGCATGTTATGCAAGGATAAGTTCATATCTTTGGGGAATATTACCAATTGTTACAGGAAATGAGCAAATATACGAGTTTGTTACTCCTCTACCCGACACTCTTATAAGAGCCAGATGGCAATCAGTTTTGCTTATTACTTAGGAGGAAACCAGTTTCTGCAAATACATTATCCATAAACTGAAAAGAAAAAAAAAAACAGAAATTCTTGTATCTTGTATATGTAATTCTAATTATAATGAGCTTTTCCATTCCAACATCTGGAGATGTTACGTTGTCTTCTGTCGGCCATGATATCTGCAGTAAATATTTGTTGTAAAGGGTATTTCACAGAGTCGGCATATGTTTTCCATTAGAATGGGCTCAGGCTTTCTGCAGGTTCGATGAGGGGAACGGTTTATAAAATGTAAAGTTGCTTTCCGGGTATTGTAGATCTCCTTGTCTAATAGATTTCAAAATTCTAAGATGAATTCTGGTCAGTCTCTGACTCACCATTTATTGTGGTGCTACATGGCATGACTGCAGTAAACTGACCCCATCATCTTCCTTCTGCCTTGGCTGCAGTCAATGGCGGGATTGGTTATGATACCGATCGCTGCTCACAATCACTCTGTCCACTATACTAGACCACTATATAAACCCCGTAAAGGGAAGTTGGTGTCACAAATTGTCCTAATAAGTTTTTATCTCTTAAAAATTAGTTTGTCTGTCTGTCTGTCCGTCTGTCTGTCTGTTCTCTATGCGCAACCAAACTACTGGACCGATTTTCACCAAATTCGGCACACAGGTACATCAGGATCCGGGAAGGTTTTAGACCGGGTCTCAGCTCTCTAGGACATACTGTTCCCGAGATATTCCCAAAATATGACCTCCATTAGCCAATATTAGTCTGGGAGCATTTCACTTCAAATCCCAACTGCCATTTTCTCCACATACACATTGGTTTCCATAACAACCCAGCCAGGTAATTAGCAGCCAGCTGGGGAGCATAGTTAATAACATCCCAGCCATTTCTCTTCACTGCTTTAAAGGGGCAGAGCGCTGTGGATGACACTGTTAAAGGGGTATTCCGGTTACCAGAAATATAACTTATATTTTAGACTAATTTTAGACTAAGTCCATTAAGTAGTAATAAAAGATGTTTTCTTCCACTGCTACCCATTGCGTATCCTCATAAATTACCATGACATTGACTTGGCCACCCTCAAAAGAAGGACTTAAAAGCAAACCCCCCCCAAGGTCCAGCTAAACCACTCCACCAACCCGGTCAGGTCACACCCCCTCCCACTCCACAGCCAATGGGGATTAAAAAAATGAAGGTAAAAATCAACTTCTGTTAGCTGCATTGACTTTCTCTCTGCAACGACACACAGAAACATTAAATGAAATAGATGAAATATACCCAGGCGAAGCCGGGTCCTTCTGCTAGTATAAAATATAATTTAAGAATTGACGGTAATATTTTGATGTCACTACCTGTGTTCCGGCAATTTCAGATTGGCTAATAAGCCTAATAATACCCTGATGCTTCCTGTTCTGTAGAGATCACTTTTCAGCAGTCATCTCATTATCAAAACAGGCAGGATAACAATGGCACAAAAACACCAAGATAGACAACATAGGATCCACCATTCATCATAGTTGAATGTCACAGCTCACCTCTTCCCCCTCCCTGTACAATGACTTCTGCACAGGTCAGAGGGCATGCCTAGAAAACTGTCATTGAGTCAATGAGCCATCTCCTTTCAATTGTGTCTATGGCCCATGTGGCTGCTGTAAAGCCTGTCTCTAAATTCTTCCCAGAATGCCAGAGGAGCATGTATCGCCTATAAATCCCATCAAGTCTCTAGCGCTATCTCCCCACGGAGAGACAGTACAGAACAAATCTAAATGTTTGTAATGGCTTCTTAGGCAAGGTCATGTATAGGAAATAAAACAGAAAAAAATCTACAATCAGAAAATAAAATAGCAAAAAGGATGTGTTACTATTTGGTTTTAATTAGTAAAACATATATGGGTGTTTATATATATCTCATATATATCTCTTTAGGTTATGTCACTAGTGTATACCTCATACCTAGCTGCATATCTTACATGTGCCTGCTATATTTCTCTGCTTGATTCAGAATTTTGACTGCATTGCCTGTTCGACCCCTCCGTACCTCAACTGGATAGAGCAATGTGTTGCAGGCACAGCTGACTCATAGTACATGCATGCTGGGCTGTAACAGGCTGCATGCAGAATGGACTGTGCATGCACTGAGGATTCTTGAGTGATTCCACTGGTGAAATGCCACACATTGCTGGGGCTAGAAGAGAAGGCACCACGGAAGGGGTGGGACATCAGAGGAAGTCAGAAAATTGTCAAGTGTTGACATCACATCATTGGCTTCGAGAATGGGTCAATTGGAGAATTGCAGGAATGGGAGTAAATTGCAACCACTTTGTTGAGCACAATGGGGATTTCAACTTTGGTCCCAGGAAACTCGTTTAAAAAAGGTTATCTCATGACTGATGCAAAAACTGAAAATCAGACATCATACGGTACATGACAATCTCTTTCCGGGGAAACCCCTTTCTAATGCAGCTCTCTACCTGTAACTGTCACAGTTTCTAAAAGTAAATCTGGCTGGGAAGGATGAATAGAGCATGTGTGTCCACCTTAGTAGGTGGACGTGCACATTACTATACAGATTAAACACCAGGTGGTACCATTATAACCAAGAGAATATCTTACAAACTGGAGCATTTTTATAATGATATTAAGATAACACTTAAAGGGTTGTCTCATCTTAGACATTGCTAGGATATGCCATTAATGTCCGATAGGTACAGGTCTCACCTATAGGACCTGCGCGTGCATGCTCGAGCACACTGTATTTATTTCAATGGGATTGCTGAAAATAGCAGAACCCTGGCTAGGCTATCTCTGACAGTCCCATAGAAGTGAATGAAGCGATGATTGCACTTGTGTGACACTCTTTCTATTCATTTCTATGGGACTTCAAAAAATAGCCGAGTACACTTGCTCAGCTATTTTTGAAACTCCCATAGAAGTGAATAGAGAGCATGCCGCGCATGAGAAGTGCACTCTCCTTCACTTTTGGTGGGCCGTTCTGGAGAAAGACTTTGATGTCATATCCTAGTGCAGGGATCAGCAACCTTCGGCACTCCAGCTGCTATGAAACTACAACTCCCAGCATGCAAACTTACTCTGTTGTTCTTGTAACTCCCACAGAAGTGAAAGGAGGATTCTGGGAGTTGTAGTTTCAGAACAGCTGGAGCGCCGGAGGTTGCTGATCCCTGTCCTAGTGATATGCCATCAAAAGTCTGAGATGATACAACCCCTTTAATAGTAGCACAACCCCTTTAAGTTAAAAAATATCCTTCCTTGTCCCATACTCATTCTCTAAAAATTATATGAATTAGTATGATATAGGTTAAAAAATTATCTGGATAGACTGGAGGCTTGGGCAGAGAAGTGACAGATGAGGTTTAACACTGACAAATATAAGGTTATGCACATGGGAAGGAATAATGCAAGTCACCAGTACATACTAAATGGTAAAACACTGGGTAACACTGACATGGAAAAGGACCTAGGAATTGTAGTAAACAGCAAACTAAGCTGTAGAAGCCAGTGTCAGACAGCTGCTGCCAAAGCCAATAAGATAATGTGTTGCATCAAAAGAGGCATAGATGCCCGTGATGAGAACATAGTCCTGCCACTTTACACATCACTAGTCAGACCACACATGGAGTACTGTGTACAGTTCTGGGCTCCTGTGAACAAGGCAGACATAGCAGAGCTGGAGAGGGTTCAGAGGAGGGCAACTAAAGTGATAACTGGAATGGGTGGACTACAGGACCCAGAAAGATTATCAAAATTAGGGTTATTCACTTTAGAAAAAAGACGACTGAGGGGAGATCTAATAACTATGTATAAATATATCAGAGGTCAGTACAGAGATCTCTCCCATCATCTATTTATCCCCAGGACTGTGACTGTGACGAGGGGACATCCTCTGCGTCTGGAGGAAAGAAGGTTTGTACACAAACATAGAAGAGGATTCTTTACGGTAAGAGCAGTGAGACTATGGAACTCTCTGCCTGAGGAGGTGGTGATGGTAAGTTCACTAAAAGAGTTCAAGAGGGGCCTGGATGTATTTCTGGAGGGTAATAATATTACAGGTTATAGTTACTAGATAGGGGTCGTTGATCCAGGGAGTTATTCTGATGCCTGATTGGAGTCAGGAAGGAATTTTTTCCCCTAAAGTGAGGAAAATTGGCTTCTACCTCACAGGGGTTTTTGCCTTCCTCTGGATCAACTTGTAGGAATACAGGCCGAACTGGATGGACAGATGTCTTTTTTCGGCCTTATAAACTATGTTACTATGATAGCTACAGTGTGTATAATACTGTCCAAACATAGAAGTCTACAATGGAGCTGAATGAATGAATGAATGGAGAGACCTCATCTGTATTTGCCATCAACATGGACCAAAGACCAACCAGTGTGTCCGCTATATGTCTACAGTGATCACAATGATGGCTTCCTAAAGACAGGAGTGTCTTTCATTACTTGGAACATGGTCAAGTACAATAAATACCCCGATGGCTTTTTATTCTGCAGCTGAACCATTGGAAAGGTGGGATCCATACAGAAACAGAGGGCTGTAGGAAAGCCCATTTTGACAATGTATCAGCCAGTAGACTGTCCCAGGGGGTCCTGGCCAGTAACATCAGGACAACTTTGAAGACAGTGAACTGATTACGGATTAAAATAATCTAACATTCACACCAAATGGCCACTTGGTGATAGAATTTAAGGTTTTGAGTAGAAAAGGCTCAAACAGCTGTCAGGTGTTCACATACTTTCTAAGCCTCGGCCCAGCCAATACAGTGCAATTTTTCAGTTCCACCAATCTGTTATTTCTGTTACGTCCTCGATATTCCCTGTAGATCCATAACAAATAACTATTTCCCTCTCAGTGTCAGATAGAAATGTTCAAAACTACTGGACGGCTGCCAATAACAAACCTTTAGCCAGAGACTTAAGTAAAAAACTTTGTCTTGGGACGTAAAAAAGGCAAGAAAATAAAGGAAATAAGTGACTAATATTAATCTCCTAGTTACCATGCAAAACACTTAGCTTTGTATTCTGCAGGGGGAAAACCATTACTTACATAGCATCTCATGGGCTGTAGCTAGGCAAGAGGCAATGTTGGCTTCCAAAAGCTAATTGTCTAGTATCCAAAGCTATTAATATACAAAAGTTTTACTTTATGGAAGCCAATCAGTCTACAGTCCAGTTCCCCATCTCCGACAAAGTAAATGTACACACCTCTTTTACTTAGTATTACACTGCTGGGCAGAATCCTTCTTGATTGTTCTCATTGTTGAACTTGACACCTTGTCCCATTGACCACCATTTAGGGACATGAAGCTACAGATACTAAGGAGGTCGTAGGAAGTTCTAGAGAACATTTAGGTGATATGAACTAAGGGTGTTGTTCAATTAGGATGTTACTGTCACAGCTGCCAATTAATGCAAAAATATGTTATCTCTACCCCACAGCATATCTCAAAATGCTGCTCTGGCAAGATGGACATCCCATAATTATGTAAAGAAAATAAAATAAAAAAAAATTTCAATCATTGTCAGACTGTGGTTTCTTGGGTCCACCAGAAGACATGATTCTCAGGGCCCAACCGATGTATTATCAATAAAGTTTAGTAGATTTTGAATCAAAGTAATAGACCTTAGTGGCAAGTGACTGGCTCCAAAGGCATGGGCCATAAGAATGTACACACGTGGACAAAAATCTTGGCACCCTTCCATTCAAGAAAGAAAAACCCACAATGGTCACTGAAATAACATGAAACTGACAAAAGCAATAATGAATAAAAATGTACTGAAAATCAACTAATGAAAATCAGACCTTGCTTTTGAATTGTGGTTCAACAGAATCATTTATAAAACAACTAATGAAACTGGTCTGGACAAAAATGATGGTTCCCCTAGAAAAGCTTGAAAATAATTTGACCATAGGGACAAGTTAAACTAAGGTGCGTCCTGTAATTAGCATCACAGGTGTCTTCTAACTTGTAATCAGTCAGTCTGCCTATTGAAAGTGGGATAGGTAGTCACTGGGCTGTTTGGTATCATGGTGTGTACCACAGTGAACATGGACCAAAGAAAGCTAAGGAGAGAGTTGTCTCAGGAGATTAGAAAGACAATTATAGACCAAAATGTTAAAGGTAAAGGATATAAGACCATCACCAAACAGCTTGATGTTCCTGTTACTACAGTTGCACATATTGTTCAGAAGTTTAAGGTCTACAGGACAGTAGCCAACATCCCTGGACGTGGGCACAAGAGGAAAATTGATGACAAATTGAGGAGATGTATAATAGGAATGGTAACCAAAAAGCCAAAAACAACTTCCAAAGAGATTAAAGGTGGACTTCAAGGTCAAGGTACATCAGTGTCAGACTGTACCATCCATCACTGTCTTAGCCAAACTGCACTTGTCTGAGGAGAAAACCACTGTTGAAAGCAAATCATAAAAAATGAGAATGGAATTTGCCAAAATGCCTATAGACAAGCCACAGAGATTCTGGGAGAATGTTCTTTGGGCAGATGAGAAAAAGCTGGAGCTTTTTTGCAAGTCACATCAGCTCTATGTTCACAGATGAGAACGAAAAGAACATAGTACCTACTGTGAAACATGGAGGATGCTTGGTTGTGTTCCGGGCTACTTTACAGCATCTAGCACAGGGTGTCTTGAATCTGTGCAGTGTACAATGAACTCTCAAGACTATCAAGGCTTTCTGGAGTGAAATGTGCTGGCCAGTGTCAGAAATCATGGTCTCAGTCGCTGTTCATGGGTCTTCCAACCGGATAATGTCCTAAAAAACACAGCTAAAAACATCTAGGAATGACGAGGAGCAAAGAACTGGACTATTATGAAGTGGCCTTCTATGAGCCCTGATCTACATCCTATTAAACATATGTAGAAGGAGCTGAGACATGCAGTCTGGAGAAGACGCCCTTCAAACCTGATGCACCTGGAGCAGTTTGCTCACGAGGAATGGGCCAAAATACCTGTGGACAGGTGCAGAAGTCTCATTGAGAGTTACAGAAATCACTTGAATACAGTGATTGCTTCAAAAGGTTCTGCAACAAAATATTAAGTTAAAGGGGTATTCCCATCTCACAAATGTAGTTTGTATAGTTAGATATAGCCATACCAATATTATTACTAATAGAATGTATTTATATATAATGTACCGTTTAGAAGATTTTCCTATTTGTATATCCATTGTCCCACACACATCAGTCAGGCCGTTGCCCCTAGTTATGACCACCGCCGCCATGTAGTAGTGGTGGCCGGCTGTAGTAGTAGCGGTGCTGTATTGTGAACGCACATTACATGAACATGCGGAGACACATCTTAGGGTACTTTCACATCTGCGTTTTGGACGCTACCAGTCCATAACACAATGGTCAGGATCCGTCCAAAACGCAGACTTTATAAACAGATCCTGCTCTATAGAGGTTAATGGATCTTGGAACAGGATCCGTTTCTTTGCGTCTTGGGAGCGCAGACAAGAACACAGCTTGTAGCATTTTTGTCTGCGCTTCCAAAACTCAGAGAAACAGATCCTGTTCCAAGATCAATTCATCTCTATGGAGCAGGATCCGTTTATAAAGTCTGCATTTTGGGTGGATCCTGACCATTGTATTATGGACTTGTAGCGTCCAAAACGCAGATGTGAAAGTACCCTAAGATGTGTCTCCACATGCTCATGTAATGTGAGTTCACAATACAGCAGTTACCTCAGAGCAGGTTTAAACAAGAGCAAGCCGGCCACCACTACTACATGGCTGCGGTGGTCGTAACCAGGCAACGGCCTGACTGATGTGTGGGACAATGGATATACAAATAGGAAAATCTTCTAAACGGTACATTTTATATAAATACATTATATTAGTAATAATATTGGTATGGCTATATCTAACTATACAAACTACATTTGTGAGATGGGAATACCCCTTTAAGGCTTTCATCATTTTATGTCCAGACCAGTTTCATTAGTTTGTTTTTATAAATTTGCTTTTGAATTGTGGTTCAATAGAATATGTCTGATTTTCAGTAAATTTTTATTTATTAATACTTTTTTCAGTTTCGAGTTATTTCAGTGACCATTGTGGGTTTTTCTTTCTTTAATGGAAGGGTACCAACAATGTTGTTGATATGTGCATTACCCCAACTGTGCACGAAAGCAGATCCTGAAGTGAATGCAGCAACTGTCCCGCACAGAAGCTGCCATTCCATTTATTCTCTATGGAACTTCTGGAATCAAATTCTTATGATGGGACAACCTGTAAGGAAATACTATGGTCACCACACAGAACAATAGCCAGCAAACTCACACCTGCTACCAGTCTTCCGTAACCTCTACAGTTGGCAGAAAGCTAAGGCTACCCATAGGTTCTTCACTAGAACCTGCTGCAAGGCTGGATGGACTTGGTTACTAGGGACCCAGGTTACATGGGGTATCAGGAAACTGGTGCTATCTCAATAGAAGCAGACCTACCAGAATGACCAGGGAGGAAACAGCTGATTGGGGGGTTAATCCAGAAGCTAGCCATGAGCAGAATATTAAGAGAATTAGTTGAAGCTAATTGGTTGTGCAGCAATTTATATTAATGACCTATCCTCAGGATAGGTCATCAATATCAGATTGGTGGGGGTCTGACATCTGGCAACCTCCCAATCAGCTGTTTGATGAGGAGGCAGCGCTTCATGCGAGTACCGCTTCCTTGCCTTTACACTACACGTTGTCTCCTGTGGATCGGCAGGGTAGTGTAATTACAAGTACCCGCTCTATTCAAGTGAATGGTGCGAGTACTCGTCTGAGACTAAGTGCAGTGTAAGGAACAGGAAGCGTCACATGGACTGCCGTCTCTGCCGACTCGGCTTCCAGCCTCATTGATCGGTAGATCAGCATAGGCTTGACTGGTTGGTGTGTCAAACCTCCCATCACAGCAATGCACAGATATTTTGCTGGGTAAGCTCCTGACACAACCCCTTTAAGACACCTTTCCTGCAGGATATACTGTATGTGGTAGTTACCTCATATGCTTTCTCACTAGTAATTTTGTTACCTACAGTTTATGTATTCTTTTCTGGCGTTAATGGATAAATTGCATTGACTTCCTGCAGGGCTTCTGCTCCAGTACACCAGCCGATCAGAAGAGGCAGAGCTGCAATCTGAGCCACTGATGAGACAAGCGTAAGAAATACATCTATACTAGATAACAGCTCTGACCTAATGAAGCAGAGCTAAAAGTATCTGATACTGTAGAAACTAAAGAGTAGACAAGCATTTCCAAAACGATGGGGCGAGGAATTAACTGTACTAGAACTAGGATTTTTTCCCCCAAAAACAGCCACCTGTATGTGTATGGCACTACAGTTCAGATCATTTTGCTTCAATGAAGCTAAGGTACAATACCAGAGACAACTAACAGAAAGGAGTGGAGCTGTATCTGGAAGAAAGCAGCCATGTGTTTTTTTCAAATCCTGAACAGTCCCTTTAACATGTGAAATTGTATTTTCAAACTTTTATTTTGCAACTAGATGGGAGGCCTCCTGGTGGAATTTTAGAACAAGTTTTTGGCATCCAGCATTTTTCACTGTTCCTGGCGCCCCTAAGCCTTAGAGTATGATCTTTTCTTGGACCAGGCAAGCTTGTGTATATGACCCTCAAATATGGCTTCCTCGTTTCTGCAAATCCTGTTAACGGATGGCTTAAGAAGACTATGCTGACTCTATAAATAACATGATTGGTACCAACTCTAATCATTTTATATGGAAAGCCAGTCTCCTAGATAATGGTAATTAGTCATTTTTGGACTGGTAGTAATGTAATAAAATGTTCTGTAAAGCTCGGATTCATATGTTTTCAGTCCAAATTTTCTCTGGATTCCTTCTTTGGATTCTGGCAAATGTATTAAAATCCAGTCACTTATTAAGAAACACATGGAAAGTGAATAGGATTTCAAATTAGTTTCAGAATCTTATTTTTTTGTAAGTGGCCTGACGAGCGTCCTCTCGAGTTTTTCTCTGGCAACAATTCGGGCATGAGTTCATCACTTGGCATCACTAAAGTGGTGAGGAATGCCAGCGGTCATACAATTGGCACAAGGTGGGTGCTGCAGAGGTTCATAACCGGGTCTTAGTGCTGGAGGGAGCCTTTGAAGGCACCAGTATTATAAATGGTGCATGGTGGGTAGGAGGCCCTCTTTCAGATTTTGAAAGCTTCACCATTTTGGTCATAAGTTGAACATTATCAAATATTTCTTTAGAAAATTATTGGAAAAAAAACTTCAATTTCATTTGGAGAAAGTCACCATACAGTTCTTTTTGTAGTCCTATTGTTTTATTTAGAGCCTTAAAGGGGTATTCCAGCCTCAAGAATTTATCACCTATCAACTGGACCTCCAGGGTGTGGCTATAATAACCACAAAATATAAATCTGCCCCTTGTAAAGTAGTTATCATATACTCCACTGCTCGTCCAGTAATCAATCGAATGGCAACGGGTTAAACCACAGACATAGCAGAGCTGGAGAGGGTTCAGAGGAGGGCAACTAAAGTCCTAACTGGAATGGGTGGACTACAGTACCCAGAAAGATTATCAAAATTAGGGTTATTCACTCTAGAAAAAAGACGACTGAGGGGAGATGTAATAACTATGTATAAATATATCAGGGGTCAGTACAGAGATCTCTCCCATCATCTATTTATCCCCAGGACTGTGACTGTGACGAGGGGACATCCTCTGCGTCTGGAGGAAAGAAGGTTTGTACACAAACATAGAAGAGGATTCTTTACGGTAAGAGCAGTGAGACTATGGAACTCTCTGCCTGAGGAGGTGGTGATGGTAAGTTCACTAAAAGAGTTCAAGAGGGGCCTGGATGTATTTCTGGAGTGTAATAATATTACAGGTACAGATGAGTGAATCATTCAAAAAATTATTCGCCAAACATTCGCCGAACTTTTCCTAAGATTCGTATATTCGACTAATAGATTAGTTGAATTTGCGTACAAAATATACGTTATTATGTGCTATTAGCGAACATTCGTGCACTAATAACGAACATTCAGTTAAAAAAGGTACGAAACGTCTTTGAACACGTACGCATGAGAGTACAATCTGCGTACGAATCCTCAGCGTACTATTGTCTAGCGATTACGTGATACGCAGGCACGCACGAGTTGAGAGGCCGCGGCGTGCACTCCTCAGAGGCAGAGCTAATTTTTGAAAATGCCATCCAGGCGATCCTCATCATTTAGCTCTGCAGAGCTGAAATACATGATCCGGCTGATGGACCGGCAAGATTACGAAGGCACACACCGCCACATGAACCCGCATAAAAAGGAGGTGATCCAGCAGGTATATTTTGCGCCTTGGTGGGTTAGCCTGGTGGAACAACGGCCAAGTATGGCGAATACTACAAGTAGAAGCTCCGGCTACAGTAACTTATACGTAGCAATAACGTATAATTTATAGGACAAACTACGTAGTGAATGCGTACAAAGCCGAAGCGAATCACCTAATATTCGGATTCCCTTCGCTGCTGAAAATTTCAGAGATTCGATACGAATCAACAAATCGACGAATCGCTTCGCTCATCTCTAATTACAGGTTATAATTACTAGAGAGAGGTCGTTGATCCAGGGAGTAATTCTGATGTCTGATTGGAGTCGGCAAGGAATTTTTTCCCCCTTAAGTGAGGAAAATTGGCTTCTACCTCACAGGGGTTTTTTTTTGTCTTCCTCTGGATCAACTTGCAGGATAACAGGCCGAACTGGAAGGACAGATGTCTTTTTTCAGCCTTACAAACTACTATGTTTCATGACATTGTGGCCTAGGATTGCAGTGACGTCACTGGGATCAGTGCTAGGCGGAAGCCTCTGCCTAGCAGTGTCCAAATGTAAATGTACATGTAAAAGCCCTTGCAAGGTGGAGCATCAGAGTGTGAAAAGCTCCAATGCTCCATTCATTCATGGTGAATGAGTGCAGATCAGATTGTGTCCGGGTTCAGACCCTTTTAAGTATTGACATAAGTTGGTCTGAACATGACTAAAGAACACAGTCCTTTAAGGTTAGTCATGCAGCACATGTTACTGAGGTGATACTTGCCAACATTGTCTATGGTCATTTCTATCAACTTTTGATGATGTTAAGCTACGTAGGTGACTCTTAGTAATATCACTGTGATATTCAATTTGATCTTATCACACATTCACTTTTAAGACCCTTATTCATGCAGCGTGCCACAAGGGCGTCCGTGAGGGTGGGTGGCTGGATGGGAGTTGTAGTAGCACTCACTTATTTGATGCTCCCTGGGCTTATGCAGTGATGTGGAAGGGGTACATTTTCTTCCCTTTGGGGCACACTTCAGTTCTGGTGTTCTGCTGCATGGTGAAGGTTGAGGTTCCCTTGGTGTTGAAGATTAGAGGTTCAAGGCAGGGTCCCAGTTGTGAAGTAGTTTACTGAAGAATTCAAATGCAAAAGATCAGGACTGGAAGATATTCACAAATGCACTTTCACAGATGTTACAGGTCTCATGGCTGCACAGGCAGATAATAGGCCACAGGGTTTCTTTAACAGTCACTTTAAAATTGGAAAAACCCTCCCAAAAATGTCACTTTTTTATTGTACATTTTTAATTTGTGTCTGCAGTAAATCCTATTGGCGCACAACTCAGGGGGCACTATTGCATTTTTAACCCATAAGGGCTTGTTCACATCACCGTTCAGCCCTTCTGTTCTCCTGCTCTGTTATAGGAGGAGGAGAACGGAAAGGACGGATTCGGAACATAATTGAGCTGAACGGAGCCTACAGACCCCATAGACTATAATGGGGTCCGTTAGGTTTCCGCTCAGAAGATGATTTTTGAAGCGGAGACAAAAGTCCTGCGTGCACAACACACAATAACATAATTTGATTATGTGGGTCAGTACAGTGATGATAATGCCACATTTCTATTTTTTTTTACTATTTCTCCTTTCCTCCTGTAGGCTGTCGGCTCTGCAACAGCACCCCCGCCTCCTCCAGACTGAAGGTAGAGGGGTGGCTGCTTTAGTTGCTCATATTTCTTTCAGCTAGGGATTTCCAAGCTTTAAAACAATGCCAAAATGACAGCAATAACTTCAGTACATGGGAAGATATCACTGTTAGAAATCGGGATGAAGTGAATGCAGCTAAAAGTGAAAGTAAAAGTTTTACCAGCAATTGTTCCCAACTCAATTTCTAACAGTGATTTCTCCTGCTTATCTGGGGCTAATGCTGTAATTTGTGGCATGGAATGCCAGCTTTCAAACTAGACCAGTTGCATGCTTCTAGCTGCTACCATTCAGGAGATACCAGCAGCTAAAGCAGCCCCCCCCCTCCATTCCACTTCTGCCCGAGCTCAGCTGAGCCAGAACAGTTAAAGGGGTATTCCCATCTCACAAATGTAGTTTGTATAGTTAGATATAGCCATACCAATATCATACCTCCCAAGTGTCCCTCTTTTGGAGGGACAGTCCCTCTTTTTGACCCAAGTCCCTCCGTCCCTCTTTTATCCTTAAATGTCCCTCTTTTTGACCTGGAGGATTAATGCATAAATGTGCATTAATACATTTACTAAATTGCTCCTTACTAAAGTTTCTGTATTGTTTCTACTTATAAATTAGACCAGAACTTCATAATTTGGTGCAATTTGGACCTTAAAATATCTATAATCTGATGATTTATGAGCTAATATTTATATGGACATTGAAGCAGAAGAAAAAATTACCACAGGGGCTCCAGTAATTATGCTTTGGGCGGAGTTAGAGGTGTGGCCTAGTATGAAAAAAAACTGCCGTGATGTGCGCTGCACACATTGTCCCTCTTTGCAATTTTCAAAAGTTGGGAGGTATGCAATATTATTACTAATAGAATGTATTTATATAAAATGTACCGTTTAGAAGATTTACCTATCAGTCAGGCCGTTGCCCCTAGTTACGACCACAGTGGCCATGTAGTAGTGGTGGCCAGCTTGCTCTTGTTTAAACCCGCTCTGAGGTAACTGCTGTATTGTGAACGCACATTGTATGAGCATGTGGAGACACATCTTAGGGTAGCTTTCACATCTGTGTTTGGACACTACCAGTCCAAAACACAATGGTCAGGATCCGTCCAAAACACAGGCTTTATAAACGGATCCTGCTCCATAGAGATGAATTGATCTTGGAACAGGTTCCACTTCTCTGCGTTTTGGAAGCGCAGACAAAAATACTACAACCCTAAGATGTGTCTCCACATGCTCATGCAATGTACGTACACAATACAGCAGTTACCTCAGAGCGGTTTTGAATAAGAGCAAGCCGGCCACCACTACTACATGGTCGCAGTGGTCGTAACTAGGGGCAACGGCCTGACTGATGTGTGCGGGACAATGGATATACAACTAGGAAAATCTTCTAAACGGTACATTTTATATAAATACATTCTATTAGTAATAATATTGGTATGGCTATATCTAACTATACAAACTACATTTGTGAGATGGGAATACCCCTTTAAATACTTTTCCCACAGCTGGAGCTGAGCTTGGGCAGAACAGTTAGGCCCCTTTCAGACGAGCGAGTGTCACGCTTGGGAGTCGCAGATTGAAGATGAAGCAGCTCCTGTCCTGACCTCCCAGCACTGCCAAGGTTGCATAGGATTATATTGATTTAGAGCTGTTGAATGTATTGTATAACACTGACATAATGCTATCATTGGTATCCAATACATTCCAGAACTCTAAGAGTTACATAGCATCAAAAATCAATATAATGCTATGCAACCCCGGCAATGCTCCAGAGTTTTTGACTCACGCTGCAAGTCCAATGTGTGGGACTCGTGTGAAAGGGGCCTTAAGTGGTTAACGTAGTCTTCCTTACTCTGCACTTAACTACACGTAGCTGAGTTGTACACATAAGAATCCAGATGTGGGGTGTATATTTTATACAATACAATGCAATTCAAGGTGATCCCCCTCACAGCAGACAAACCCTTCTGCACCTTTTTTAACAGGTTTGTATACTTACAGTATACTTCCACAACATCCACTTTGGGATCTGGAGATTCTTTCACAGGTGATTAATCTGCTTAAATGCATATCCAGGCACTGGAGGCAACTCTTGAACACATGAGCCTATAAGTCCTTTTCAGACAAGTTATCTCTACTGGACTTACTTTACAGCTCAACTTTCTTCTGGTTTGCTTTATGTAGCTGTCCCGGCCCTGTCCTGGATGGTACCTGATCCAGGACAGGCTGAGTTGTCAGCATGACATTTTTGCATCTGGTTGTCTTTGCTGTCCATACTCTAACTAGACTGAATTGAACTAATGAACTAGAATGTTCTCTCGTCCTCTATATAAGGGTGCCACCAGGCCCATCTAGTGGTGGCTGTGAATACGGTCCATGAATACATTGTGCATATAATATACAGGGCAGTTTCTAGGGAATTTTAACAAGAGGGCGAACATTAAAAAAGCGCCCCCCCCCCCAATTAAATAACACTGACTTATGCACAGCCCCCCGCCACCCTGCACACTATGCTACAGGGGTATGACTACCAGCAGGGCCGATTCTAGCTTTTCTGCTGCCTGAGGTGAAAAATTAAATGATGTTTTCTCTTTTTTGTTCACCTGCTCACCGCAGTATTTGCAGTGGTGATCAGGTAAACAGAGCAGAGAAAGCAGCGCTCGTACAGGGACATACAGCTCCACATATGTACCTCTTACATCTAGTGACATTTTCTGTGATGTAGATGTTCTCTTTCCTCATCTTCTCCTGTCAGACCAGACTGCCATGATGATTTCTTTCAGCCATCTCTTCTCTCTGCAGAGTTTGACAAACAGACATTTTAGTTTCCTACTTTTCCATCATCCTCCTCACTTTCTGAACATTCCATTTTGCCACCTCTAATACTGTGCCCGCTGTGCCCCCCAAAACTATACTGTAGAAACAGTCCCCTGGAATATACTGGTACCACACAGATAGTGTGCCAGTACAAAAAATACCCCCTTACTGTTCAGATCAGACCTATATCAAACCTCAGATGAGACCCCCATCTCAGACCACACCTTCATTAGACGTCTGTCAGACCCCATATCAGACCTCAGATCAGACCCCTATTAGACCTTCATGTCAGAACCCCCACCATCTCAGACCAACCCCCCCATGTATAAAACCCCTTCTCAGCCCTTCAGACCCCATTATCAGACCTCAGACCCCATTATCAGACCTCAGACCCCCCTTATCAGCCCTTCAGACCCCATTATCAGCCCTCAGACCCCTTTTATCAGCCCTTCAGACCCCATTATCAGACCTCAGACCCCCCTTATCAGCCCTTCAGACTCCATTATCAGACCTCAGACCCCCTTTATCAGACCTCAGACCCCCTTATGAGCCCTTCAGACCCCCCTTATCAGCCCTTCAGACCCCATTATCAGACCTTAGACCCCCTTATTAGCCCTTCAGACCCCATTATCAGACCTCAGACCCCCTTATCAGCTTTTCAGACCCCTTATCAGCCTTTCAGACCCCCACCTTATCAGACTCCCTTATCAGCCTTTCAGACCCCCTTATCAGACCTCAGATCAGACCTTCAGACCCCCCATCGGACCTTCAGACCCCCTTATTAGCCATCCAGACCCCCTTATCAGACCTCAGATCAGACCTTCAGACCCCACATCGGCCCTTCAGACCCCCTTATTAGCCATCCAGACCCCCTTATCAGACCTCAGATCAGACCTTTCAGACCCCCCATCGGCCCTTCAGACCCCCTTATTAGCCATTCAGACCCCCTTATTAGCCATCCAGACCCCCTTATCAGACCTCAGATCAGACCTTCAGACCCCGCATCGGCCCTTCAGACCCCCTTATTAGCCATCCAGACCCCCTTAACCCCCCTTATCAGACCTCAGATCAGACCTTCAGACCCCCCCATCGGCCCTTCAGACCCCCTTATTAGCCATCCAGACCCCTTAACCCCCTTATCAGACCTCAGATCAGACCTTCAGACCCCCCATCGGCCCTTCAGACCCCCCTTATTGACCCCCTTATCAGACCTCAGATCAGACCTTCAGACCCCCCATCGGCGCCTTCAGACCCCTTATTAGCCATCCAGACCCCCTTAAACCCCCTTATCAGACCTCAGATCAGACCTTCAGACCCCCCCATCGGCCCTTCAGACCCCCCTTTATTAGCGCATTCAGACCCCCTTATTAGCCATCCAGACCCCCTTATCAGACCTCAGATCAGACCTTCAGACCCCGCATCGGCCCTTCAGACCCCCTTATTAGCCATCCAGATCCCCTTAACCCCCTTATCAGACCTCAGATCAGACCTTCAGACCCCCCCATCGGCCCTTCAGACCCCCTTATTAGCCATCCAGACCCCCTTAACCCCCTTATCAGACCTCAGATCAGACCTTCAGACCCCCCTTAATTGACCCCCTTAACCCCCTTATCAGCCCTCAGATCAGACCTTCAGACCCCCCCATCGGCCCTTCAGACCCCCCTATTAGCCATCCAGACCCCCTTAACCCCCTTATCAGACCTCAGATCAGACCTTCAGACCCCCCATCGGCCCTTCAGACCCCCCTTATTAGCCATCCAGACCCCCTTATCAGACCTCAGATCAGACCTTCAGACCCCGCATCGGCCCTTCAGACCCCCTTATTAGCCATCCAGATCCCCTTAACCCCCTTATCAGACCTCAGATCAGACCTTCAGACCCCCCCATCGGCCCTTCAGACCCCCTTATTAGCCATCCAGATCCCCTTAACCCCCTTATCAGACCTCAGATCAGACTAAAAAAAATAAATTAACTTACCTCTTCTTCTCAGCCGCTCCTCTCCTCTTCCGGTGGTCTCCTGTCCTCTCCTCTTAACAGGGCCTGCGCTGCAGTCACCTGACCTTCTGCAGCGTCAGGTCAGAGAGCGCTCTGTACGTCCTGACGCTGCAGACAGCCAGGACACAGCAGCGCATACAGGCTGAGCTGCGCTGGGTTACGTACACTCCGGCTCCTCCGGCTCACAGGTTTTGTGAGCCGGAGGAGCCGGAGTTGGTAAGCAACCCAGCGCAGCTCAGCCTGTATGAAGATACAAGGCAGCGCCCCCCTCTTCTTCCCAGACACCTGCGCCCCGTGCGGTCGCACCCCTCGCCCGCCTATAGAAACGGGCCTGATAATATACATATAATAAAGGCAATATACATATCAAAGCATATACATTTTGTTAACCCTTTCTTTTTGCGCTTTGCAGTGGACTCTGGAGCAGAAATCTGCATTCACACTAGAGTATCGTCGGCCAAACCCGCTAAGAACGTCAGGTTCATCCAACAGCTCTTAACTCTCCCCTGACAGATGATGTCATGGGAGAGAATGATCGGGTGAAATTAAATTGTCTATTCCTTATGTTCTCTCAGCGGACAACATGCCTCAAGAAGTCTTTGGCAGCAGCTTTGTCCTCTCTCCCCATTGAAAACGCATACATTCTCAGCTGAACTGAATATGTATGTTTATGGGGGAGTCGGCAGGGAGTCAGCCACCTTTAGACTCTCTTAGTGGTGACCATACTAACAAACTTGAAGCTACTGAAGATACTTTTGCTAAGCATGGTGTGCAAAATCAAATCAGCTCCTGCAGCTTCGCTCCATGCAGAATAAAAAAATTCCTGAAGTTAGCAGAAATGAAATGCTCCCGTACTTCCTACTTTGAGGTCTAATGCTTCTAGGTGGTCAGGTGCCTCTTGTCCATGTGACATTACTTCACGTGGCTGTATTTTCCAATGCAAACAGCCATAGGGATGTGGCACCGATGAATTCTAGCAGGGAATTCAGACACATTAACATCATGACAGCCCCTAGAGGTGAAAGGAATTTCTGAAGCACACGAATGTTTACTTTTTTCTTATTCTCAACAGCTTATTGAAAAACTGCATAAATGCCAGACATCATATTTCAGTCCATGAGAGTAAATTACATATTGTAAAGGAAAGTAGGCTTATCTCACAGCCAAATATTTTGTGAGGTTCCAGCCTCTCCCCTCAAGTTTAAAACTTAATCCCTTTCAATCAGCGGCCCACCTAATCCTCTGGATGTTTCCAGATGTCTACCACCTGCAGTACCCCCAGAGAAGAGGGTACTTGCAAATTGTTTGGTTCATTTACGGTAATTACCAGTATGGTAATGTATGGAAGTGACAGAGTTAACCAACTCTGGCACTGCCCCCAAGGAAAGCTGAAGTGTGGACTGTTAGGTCCATCCATAGCTCTGTATAGTCTAGGAAAGGCTAGTGTTAGCATGGAAAGAGAGAGGAGGCAAAGTCCATGTGCTCCACTCAGGATTGCCAACCGTCCAGAAATTTCTGGACAGTCCGTAAAAATAGGCAACTTTTTTCCTCTGTTCGTGAAAAAAAATAGAGGTGTCCGTGATTTTTTTGAGGCTGGTGGTACCTGACTAGATTATTTTGGTGGTAATTATCATCATTTTACAGCTCACAGTAAATGGTGGTAATGAGTTCTGATCAGTATATTGAGCTATAGAGCTATATTACTTATAATATTTATCCTTCATTATGGTTTTCCAATTTGTCCGTAAAAAATGTTGGTTGTCCATGATTTTGGGATAAGTTGTCCAGAAAAAAGAAAAATTCGGGTTGGCAACCCTGGCTCCACTCCTCAGTACTAGGGTTCAAGCTACAGAGATCTACCCAGAGAAAACCATCTTTACCTTAAAATACTCCTAGAGAAAGAGAAAGGAAATTCCAGAATCAGCAATGGCCGAGAAAAATGAATTCAATAAGACGTTACTGGTGCGAGTGGAATACTGCTAAGACACCATTCACACTGGTCGTCGTTTTCCTAAATCTGTACACCACAGTAGCATATTACAGCTATACTGCCACCGGTATTATTGTCAGGATCAGATTCTGCAGAGAAAGAGTGAAGAACATTGAATATAAACCTGGGCTATACTCACACAAAACCATCTGGTGGAAGATTTCCACTGTTGGAACCCACTCTTGGAAGTACTACAACCCTCATTTTGCACTACAATAAAGAGACGCATTTATTCTGTTAAATCTGGCCTGGCTACTGACTCCTACACCATATGCCAGCCATTTCACACCCTACACGCCCTGCCTTGCATCCATGCAACAATGACACCAAGGCCACCCCAAACTACCATCAAACTGAGGGCACAGCGGGGGAATGGGGCAACGTATCTGAAAATAATGAGTGCACAGACCAGTGAGTGTACATAGAGAGATAAGGGCCTCATAGCAAGGATCAAACCAGGCCCCACACAGGACAGAAGAGTTTCCGCTTAAACCCCTTTCAATAACCCTTGGGCCATTGCCAAAAGTTGTTCCTTTAGAGGGTAGAGTCCTGACCAAGTTTTCACCTCTGGTAGAAGAGAAGATGATCCTACTGGGCCCTCTCTTTCCCTGTCGTATGGTCTGCCGCTATGGTAGTTACGCCCCTGGCACGGACATCTACTGATCATGCCCTACACTGCCAGGTACTAATATTTTTAATGTCAGGACCAGTGAAAGGTCCTCTTTAACTGGTGGGCATTCTCTGACTGCACCTGATCGGTCCTTTAGTTATCTGCCCAGTATATAGTGGTTGATGACTGGTCATGTTATAGCGGTATTATTTAGATCTAGTGGTATTCTCTAGATCTGTATGATTTGGGAAATTATTTAGTTGTGGAGAAAAAGTGGTAGACATGTTCATAATGATTACATAATTGTGTCCTCCCTACAGGAGTGCCCTCACACTACATCGGAGTCTCTCAGGTATTTTTCTAGTAACACCCCTAGCATATTTGCAGTAGATCCAGCAAGAGTGGCATACTATTAGCAATTGTTACGTTACCTCACACTTTTCATTTATTGGTTTCTAGAGGAAGACGTCAGCAGCTAGTGCTGATGGGTCTAATGGGCCATTCTGTCACCACCTGTCCAAGCAAGAAATCATATCAAACCCAGACAACCAGGAAACAATTACATTCCCACAGTTTAATGTCCAACACGTGTGTTCATGTACTGCTCTCTCTGCCATACTGGATCATGAAGCGGACCTTGTTTTTTTGTCCAGAAACATTACTCAAACTCTTCCCATATGGCCCCAATTTAGGCAACGCGAGCACCAGAGATCAGCGTCTTTCCTTCTTTGCCAATCCAACTGGGCAGACACCGTATTTTTCCAAGTAAGGAAGTACGGGATTTGGACAAAGAGGCCTTGGCTTTTCTCAACGCAGAATGGAACAGCAGGGAGGTGAAAATCACCCCGTGCGATGCTCTGCGTGACACAGAGTTTATGCTATACTTTCACGCCTCGCCATATCCAGACATATGTACGGCCAGATTATTGTGGGATTGGAAAGGGAGCAAAGATTAATGGAGGCTAAACTGGAGAGAGACAGATGTAGCGGGGCTAATGTAAAGGTTAGGCAGTTCATATTTCTAATATGTGCCATTTTTTCCTTCTTATTTATTCTCCAGTCATGCCTCAGGATAATCCACAGATTGGATATTAAAGCAACCCTGTGGTTCCAGACACAAACTTCTGTTAGCTGGGGAATGGAAAGTACACTTATATCATTCCTTCTGTTTTACCTACTGATCCTACTGGAGCCTCTTCTGTTACTCAAGACGGC
Organism: Rhinella marina; assembly: GCA_900303285.1. Lineage (NCBI taxonomy): Eukaryota > Metazoa > Chordata > Amphibia > Anura > Bufonidae > Rhinella > Rhinella marina. The sequence goes on along the minus strand of ONZH01010047.1, from coordinate 23,949 downwards.
CAAACCGCTTTTCAGACTACCTGACGCATGATGAGACTCCGCAGTCCAGGGCACTTCCTGTTTGTCCAGCACTGGCCAATCCAAGAGCAGCAGGAAATGTCCCAGACGACGCGCAGACAACAGCCTAAACCGCTTCCCAGACTACCCAACGCATGCTGTGAATCGGCAGTTCAGGGCACTTCCTCTTTGTCCAGCCCTAGACAATCTAAGAGCAGCAGGAAGTTTTGGTGATTCGCTTTGGATGAATGGTTCAAAATGGCACCCGCTATTTTTCTGTGAAACTGTGAGGCCAAGGAAGATGAAGATTGACGATCATATGACCCTGAAAGGAAGTGGTGGGGGGGGGGGGAGAGTTGAGCACAGCCAACCGGACTGGTTGACAGGGAGCCTATGAGCCAATCAGGGAGCAGAATATTGGCGGATCTGTGCTGTTTGTAAAGCACAGACGCTATTCTGAGATCAGCCTGCCATGTGAGAGGACGCGTGTACCATGTGTCCTGGCAGACACCAATTATGGACATGAGCCAGGCATATTAGAGGGTTGCAGGGATATATTTACTTAGATTGAATTAATAAGTAGAAAAGTCAGGGCTTTATCAGAGAAGGAAAGCATAGGGTCAGAGTTCTGTGTGTGTTTTAGGGTAGCCAGTTGTCTGGTTTTAGGCCGCACAGTCCATCTTCTTGGCTTCTGGTCCTCCATCCGGTGCAAGGCCTGGATGGTTGCCTGGGTGTCCTCCTTTTTTGTGGCTCTATGTGCCTAGACAGTAGCATTACACTGTCTTAGAGCATGCTGCAGCCACAGACTGACTGAGGGAACAAGAGCAGTGACTTCCAACCGGGACCTGCTCTGTATCTGCTGCACTGAAAGAACTGAAGGACCTGTGATGACGTCACCATCCTGTGACCAGTGCAGTAGGGGGCAGAGCTCAGAAGTGAAGAAGGGAAGAGGTGTTGAAGGACCTGTGATGATGTCATGTGATAGGACAGGGGGAGCTTTGTATGGAGGACAAGAGTAAAAGTTATGCATTAAGTGTTTCATCTCCTTCTTCTACAGAGTAGATGGCTACAGGACCACCATACAGAACTGGTTAGAGAACCCCCATACAGTCCCAGCTACAGGACCTCTATACAGAACTGGTTATAGGACTCCCATACAGTCCTGGCTACAAGACCTCTATACAGTTCTGGTTACGAGACCCACAGAACTGTATAGAGGTCTTGTAGTCCTGTAGCCATTAATATATGGGAATCTCATAGCCATTAATGTATGGGGGTCCTGTAATCAGTACAGCATGGGGGTTCTGTAGCCAGGAATATCTGGGGGTCTATAACTAGCACTGTATGTAATCCTTGGACAATAGCAATCTCTTGGAGGCAGCAAGGAAGGGAGTTAAATATTGCAAGTAGGCACCAAGTTTGGTGAGTAAAACATTTATGCTATATATTTGTAGATTTGTAATTTGGCTGACAATGTAATATAGATGGTTTCCATTCTGTGTATTATAGTGTTGTGCCCCACTTTCCCCTTATGATGTCTTCATTTTAGGGATACAATGTCCTCCATTTTGGGGTTATGAAAGTGGCCATCCTAGTGTGCAGGGGCGGACATATCGCCTGTGCAGCCTGTTCAGCTGCACATGGGCCGAGCGTGTGAGGGGGACCCACTCATACTAGCGAGCGCTTCTGGAAGCGCTTGCAAGTATGCAAAAGCCGGTGGAGAGAAGCGCTTATACTTACCCCTCCACTTCCTCCCTGGTCTCCTCCAGCCTGACTGCGTACAGTGCGAACTATGACCTGACGCTGTACGCAGTCAGGTCACGTGACTGTGCAGTGCGGGCTGTTGGAGACGAGCAGGGCAGTGACTCACTTCAGAACACCCCGGCGGACATGGAGAGCAGCGGAGCAGGAGAGGTAATTTTATTTATTTATTTTTAGTCTGATCTGGGGTCTGATGAGGGTCTGTCGGTCACATACCATGGATATGGGGGTCCTGAAGCAAATTTTTTTTGGGGGGGCTAAATAAAATAAATAATTAATAAATGATATTGGGGGGGTCCTCCTGAGCAACTCATGGGGGTCCTGAGCAAGGGACATATGTGGGGGGTCCTGAGCAACTAATATATGGGGGGCCTGAATGAGCATATAGGACCTGAATAAATAAATAATTAAACTGATATTGGGGGGGTGTCCTGCTGAGGAACTGTTGGGGGTCCTGAGCAAGTGACATATGGGGGGGCCTCCTGAGCAACTGATCTGGGTGAGGGTCCTGAGCAAGTGACATTTTTTTTTTGGGGGGGAGGGGGGGCGGAGTCCTGAGCATTTGACATATGGGGGAGGGGGGCCCAGGCACATTCTTTGCACAGGGGCCCACTGCGGTCTGGGTCCGCCCCTGCTAGTGTGTGTGTATATCAATATAGCAGTTTAATTCAACACATTTAAATTATTGTGCTAATATATCCTTCAGTTTCATCCAATGCATTTTACTGCATTAATATACCAGCCAGTTTAAATCAATGCATTTCACTGCATTAATATACTAGCAAGTTGAATTTATTGTGGTAATATACCATCTAGTACAATTCAACACATTGTACAGAATCAATAGACCAGTCAAAATCAATGTATTTTATAGTAGCAATATATCTTTCACTTTAATTAAACCCATTTTATTGCATGAATATACTGTGCAGTTTAATTTAATCAATATACCACTGTAAATTGTAAATACCAGTGTACTGTGTTTTTGTAGCAAGGGATGTTTAATTGCTCCTCTGTTAATTACTGAAAAAACTGTTGTAATTTTACTACTGTTTAGTAATCAGAGTACCAAACATGTGACTAGTAATTATTTAAAAGGGCCTCATAATAAAATGTCTGGTAAATAACAGAGTGGAGAACAAAAGACCTGTGCCTCATCATCCATGATTAAGAATGTGGGTGGCTGTGGTAGTTCAAACAGCAATAGGCAGCACAGTCTTCTCCACATGTCTGGCCAGTATTAGTAACAGCAGGCCACAGGTGGGGCAGTGAAAGCCTTGATCACAGTGGCACCTGGGAATACAGAGGAGAATCAGGGGGAGACTGAGGAGCCCATGATGACATATCACAGTCAGATAAAAGTCCTCACCCTCCCTGCCACTATGATGATTGTGTGTTGGACAGGACCTAGAAGCCAAATTGGGGTACTGAGGGGGAGGGAACATCAGAGAAGGAGGGTGGTGGCCATGGCACCAATAGAAAATAGAGGCAACATATGGCCAAAACTGCCAGGACCAGATCTGCTTCTATTGTGGTCAAGAGAACTGGCATTGAAGTTGATACTATAGATGCTGGCTTAAAACATGCCAGACCTAGGCCAAGCTCAGCTACTTCTAGCTCTGTGGGAGTATCCCCGGTAGGGAGACCTGCACACAAAACTACTGCTGTGTGCAAGATCTGAAGGATGAAAATAAGCAGATAGCCTGTCCATCATGTTCCATACTTTACTTAAATACTGGTACCACCCTAAACGGCTGCAAGTCTCCTGCCTTATCCATGAGGTTCCGAACTGCTGCTTCTGCTCCCAAAAGAATATTTGGACTCTTGCTCAGAACAAGTCACTGCTTTTTTCCTGTACTACCTTGTTTATGTGTAAACACCGGCAGTCATCTTCCCCCAATACGGGACAATTGATTTCTTTAAAAAAGAATAACAAATGCAACAATGCAGAGTGGCTTTAAACAGGCTTGTTAGCACTGTCATCCATGTTTCTACCCATCGCTATGTACGTCAGTGTCACTCTGACATTATTTACTATTACTGCCAAAGAGTGTGTGCGGGAAGTAAAATAAAAACAAGATAGAAGAAAAAAATATGAGTCTTAGGAGACCTCAGAGTGTAATATACAAATTTTCAATCCGATTGGAGAACTTTTGTTTTGGGTACAGTCAATTAAGGCCCGTTTTACATGCTGTGCTGAACGTACTCTCCACAAATGAATAAGCACAAGGTTACATCTGATTTTTCGCCCCATCCTGAGGCATCAATACATTTGGATTGCTTTGTCTGGCACAAAATTAGCTTCTGCATTGTAAAAAAAAAAATGAAAAAAGAACATGGTTTTGGAATACTATTCTCTCCCCAGACAACTCACCCTTGGTCTCCACTTTTGGCAGGAATTTCTCTGATATATCCCATTTTAAATCTTTCCTGCTTGAAATGAGGCATGACACATATTTTAGTGGTAGATTATTTGGATCGCACTCATTACAAGGCTCCATCTTACGTCTTAGCAGCACATATTTCAGAGCCGATGTGCAGCCAATTGGAGGTCAACAAGAAAGGTCATCACATTGCTAACTATACTTGTGAAGCTAAATATTTGTGGGAGCTCTGAAAAAGTCAGCCAGAATAACAACAGTACTCGGTGAAAAACAAATGACTCTAACACTGCAGTTCATATAGGACTATAAATTATTATCACGGACCACCAACGGGGCGCCTGATCTGAAATGGAAGAGAAGACAGAGGAGATTGTGAGTCTAATGGCTCTGTAGCTCACCACACTATATCTTATTATTTCTCTGTAGCGTATTATTGAGCTTTTTTGCCCAGAGGCAAAGTGAAAATTTCACTTGCCTCGGGCAAAGATCCAATTTGCTGCCCTGGTTCATTATCTAAAAACCTTAGCAAAGTGGCTTGTTGGCTTCCTCCTGGTACATTCCCCAGCTTGTCCATAACTACATCAGTTTTTGCCTTTACTCAAACAGATGGGGGTATAATTTAGCAGTTAAAGAGGTTCTCCAGGATTTATATATTCATGCCCTATCTTCAGAATAGGTCATAAATATGAGATTGGCGGGCCGCCGATCAGCTGTTTGAGTAGGCTGCAACTCTCTCCAGTGAGTGCCACAGCCTCCTCGCAGTTCACCAAGCACAGCGCCATACATTGTATAGTGGTAGTGCTTGGTATTGCAGCTCAGCCTCATTCACTTGAATAGGACTGAGCTGCACCTGGGCCATGTAGTTAATGAATGTGACATCACATGGCCTAGAAAGAGGTCAAAGCTCTCACAGAGTACAGCCGTATAGGTGACTGGCGGGGGTTACGGAAGTTGGACCTTTGCCAATCTCATATTAATGCCCTATCCTGAGGATAGGTCATCATGATGCCTCATAATTATCATGGCATAGTGGCTTATTGGCACCCTCCTGGCACTAGTAACTATCTTTCCCTGTATATCCCTGACTTTTATCCAAACAGATGGGGTGTAACCTATCACTTGTTTATCATGCTGACATGCTTTCAGAAACAGCTAGTAATCTTCATCAAATTTTTGTACACAAAAAGTTGGGTAAACGAGTCTAGACACAAGGATGTGTGTGTCGTAATCTCCTTAATACTTTATGTTTTATTAGTTTATTTTAAGGGTACACTTACTGTAAATATTACAAGCTGCCAAAATGGATTTTATCACTATGTAGATCCATCATCCGCCGCAGCTCTGAGTATCCTGTCCTTTCCATGGCCTTATGTAGCGCCATATATCTGTCCAATATTTATACATTAGACATTGTTCTCTGTCCCTTGTACAGAATTATGAAAGACTAGGGACGGACTTTTGGCCTCTGTTGCATGAAGGTTTGGGTTCGTCCATCGGTCAGGTTGTTGCAGACCAGACGGTGAATGGTAGGGTGTTTTTTTCCTCCTTTATTTTTAATTTCCATTTACACCCAGAGTAATGAATGTGGGAACTAAAAAAAACAGAAGCACTAAAGCTGCACACTAGCAAGTCAGTGATTGAAAAGCATAGAGAAAAAATTGTGCAGATCCTAAAACATTACAAAACGTAGTGAGAGAAATGAGGATAAGAGAATTAGAAGATGAGTGGGGATCAAGTTTATTCATTGTATTTATTTTAATTCATGTGCAGAAACTTTTCCTGATCATATTTAACACTGACCATGTTACTGGAATAGAACTCAGCTGTAATACCAAGCGCAACCACAACCAAAAGTATGGAGCTGTGCTACAATCAGCCTATCAGTTAGCTGATTGACAGGGGTGTTGGAGTGGGATCTCATTGATCTGATAATAATTGTCTATTACAGCTACACCTTTAATATTACAGTCCCGAAAAACTTCTTTAAAAGGTTCTCCGGGAATTAAGAAAATAAAAATACTTAAATATTACTTCATTTTAATTATATTCCCAAATAAGTTTCATTAGTTATAATGGTTCATTTTGTCTAGGCAGGAATTATTAAGAAAAATAAAATTGCCGCCATCCTATTAGTACACTCAAAACCTGTCCTAATCACACAGGAGGACAAGTTACTTCACAACACTGAGATAAATTGCTGCCTCATCCTTCTCCCTGCTCTAATGGTTAGGGATTACGAGACTGAATACAGATGATAAGATCTTTAGCTGAATCTCTGTAGGAATGAAATTCATGAGATGACATGAAGTACAGAGAGGAGGTGAGAATGTGATGAATGTAAACGAGCAGCAGCACTTGTGTGCAGTCTCCATTAACACAGTCTTTCCTGTCCGTCCTCTCTGTACTTCATGTCTCCTCATCAACTCCATTTCCACAGCTTCAGTTAAAGTTCTTATCATCTGTATTCAGCACCATAATCCCTGACAAGCAGAGCAGGGAGGAGGATGAGGCAGCTCCTTACCTCAGTGTTGTGAAGTAACTTGTTCTCCTGTGTGATTAGGACAGGTTCTGTGTGTACTAATAGGACGGCAGACATTTTATTTCCCCTGATGATTGCTCCCCAAACAAAACGAGCCATTATAACTAATGAAAGGTATTTGGGGATTTATTTATTTATAATAAAGTAATATTTAAGTATTTTCATTTTCTTAATTCCCGGAGGACCCCTTTAAAGGGGATTTCTGGTCCTTTCACATTGATGGTAGACCAGCAATATCTGATCGGCAGGGGTCCAACACCAAGCCACATACAATCAGCTGTTCTACATTGTTCTCCAAGTAACCAACTCCATCCACTACATACAATGAATGGAGCTGTAGTTCTAGCACCAATTTCCAGGATCGGAGCCACTGTAGAACTGTTATGTGGTGGGGGTGCAGGTTGTCAGACAGGCCATCAATATAAATGGACCGGAAAACCCCTTTAATGCAAACCTATACAATGATGTTCAACAAATTCTGAGATTCTATATATTCTAGATCATACCAGTGTGGGGAAAGCCCTTCCCTCTTTCAGTATGCAAGTGTTTCTTCACAAATACAGATCCATTAATGTATGGTTCACCAAGCCGTATTTTGGAGGAACTTTATTAGACTAGCCTCACAAAGCCCCAATCTCATTCCCACTGAGCACGTTAAGGATGAAGAACACTATATGAAAGACAAGTAAGCCTTATCATTCAGTTTCAGTGGCCAACAATACTCATGCTTCTCTGTGGAAAGCTCTACAAGATGTTTAGAGGTTCTGAAGATGTCTATGTTTGCCTAGAAGAAACCAATAGTAGATTTATGTCCAGGGTTTTGGAATAAATTGTCCAACATAGAGTTAGGACCAGGGGCATGTCAGTGGTGGTCTGAAAAGAGCAGAATATGGACTCATAGAAGATTTATGACCCCACCCATCCCAGGTGACCAAAAACAGCAGATAGGAGCCAAAGAGCACAGCAGTTTCTACCCTTTTGGTCAGTGATCATTGGGTTTTAAGCACTTTGACATGTCAAAACAATAGTAACCCTTTACCCTAAGAAGGTTTTTGGAAAGATGAAGGACTAGAAAAAAATACAATTCAAGAAAATCAGTCTAGCCATGACTACATATGGCCTTGTGATCCAAGTCTTGTCAAGGATCAAGTACTGTAATTTGCTGTTTTCCTATGTAATGCCTCTCCTTGGAACACTGAGAAGTTTAAGTTGGCCATACATGTTAGATTTCTGTCAGCTGAAGGTTCCTCTGGTCAACAGCTATTCCTCCCAACCTACTTACAAGCTGGACTTGGCAAAGAAGGAGCGAGCGACACCTGTCAGACACCTCGGGTGGTGGTTAAAATCCAACAGTCCGACCCTTCTTTCCTAGACATCTGTGATCAGAGAGGTGGATTAGATGGTCAGCCAATCCTATCAGCATTGTTGGGTTTGGTGGATAAAAACCTAAGGTGTAAATCTAGAGTTATATAGAGTAACCAAAAAAAACCCATGAGAATATACAAACTCCATAAGGAGGTGGCCCCTGTTGGATTCAAAGCCATAACCAACAAGGTCTCTGCAAGGCAGCAGAGCTAACCACTCACTATATTTTACTATTATTGACTTTTTTTTGGAGCATTAACAGAATCTTACAGTAAATCCATCAATACTCTTCCTTATAGCAGAATCCAAGCCATCAGTCACGTCTTCCTTTGATCTTCGATAATATCCTTGGTCGAAAAGCGACAAGCCCCTCACTATGCACTATTGAATCCCGGGAAGTTCTGCTCTTGTGTAGCCACTGACATTTAAATGATGCACCTGCTATCACATGCATCAACCCTTTTACTTGCCTGACAGTACCGGTCCGGGCAGCGAGCAAAAACTGATACCACACAGCTGTTCCCCCGTTTTTGCTTTTTGTTTTGCCAACAGCAGTTTCGGCCCTTGAAGTTTTTCTGCTGAAGTGGAATCATGTTTGAGTTTGCTAATAATGGCGATAAAGAAAAGAGCTTTGAAAATAAACCTCAAAGGCACAAAAGCATTTGTAACATCTAACAATATGAAGGATTTCTCGAAGAGAGACTCCGGAGAATGTAACATAGCCATTCGACTATGGCTTGACTTAAAAGCCATGGTATCACATACAGTTGGCATCGCACCCAACCCTCTGATCTCTGATCTGTCTTTGCCCTTTGTTACCAGTTCTACATTCCGTCATGAAGAAGAAATAAAAACACCCCCCCACTCTCTGGTGGAAGAGCTAAACACCAGTTTATATTTCGGGGTCATGTGTATATTAATAGAGCTCGTTCCTCCAAGCCCACCACCAGTGTAAATACAAGGAATAGATTCTCCAAACTATCGTCTTACAAAACCAGCCCTTCCTCCCAATAAACCAGAATTATGACTAAGAAAACAACTTTGAAGTTCTTACGGTTTCCTTAAACCTAATTTCTCTTCTTTTACGACAGATTAATCCATGGCTTCTATTTAGAATGATACCGAGCTATCTGATATGCTAAAAAAAAAAAATCCTTTGTAGTTTTTCACACTTAGATTTCATCCTTGGATATGAAGATTTTGGTGGGGTAGAGGGGTTTAACGACCTGTTAAAATCTATTAAAGTAGGATCCTTCTGTAAACTCGTTTCCTGGAAGTACAGCTTAATTGCTGCAGTATGAGAAGTTCTTCAAATTTCGAATACTTTCAGGGTCATTTATGAAGGCCCTATACCAGGAGACTGCCGTAAAGCAGTTGTAAACCGTGGGTTTGCTATCTACTTTTTAAACAGCGTTTCTGCAAAAATATTTTGCGCTAATGGTGTTTTTACATTGCCCTTCCCACTTTTAAAGGAGCTGTGGCATGGCTATGGCCTGGGCACGGCCTGATAATGATAAAGCTAACTAAAAATGAAGCCCTGCCCACAAAACATCTGGCCACCATGCCGGGCATGGCGAAAAACCATCTAGAAACAGAGGAAATGCATCATAAATTTCTGCGCCACAAAAAAGTAAAAACACTCCATAATTCAGCATTTGATACATTACCCTCCATTTATAGCATTAGTAAATCTGCCTCACTGTATGTTAACGTGTCTGTTGTGTAATCTTTGTTGACTTCTCTGGTTATGGTCATTGTACTTCACATGTTCTTCCTCAGTATCTCCACTTAATGCCATCACTCAGCTTTTTTATGTTTTTTTTAATCATTTTTATCACTTTTTAATTTTTTTCATGAACATGAAGGTTACTACTAAATTGATTCAGCAATTTTATGCCGCTTATATACCGTAAATGACCTTTTCCATGAAAATGTCCCACTTCTTTTCACGTTTTTAGAATTTTTCACCACAAAGGTTTTGTTTTTCTATCTTCCTAGACTTAAATTGTGAAGGGACATTATGGCTGATAATTATATATTGTATATATACAATATAAGAGGTTTAAAGAGAATGTGTGAGATTTATCAAAACTATAATGAAGGAAAAATTGGCTGAGTTGCCCATAGCAACCAATCAGATCCCACCTTTCATTTTTCAGAGCTCCTTTGGAAAATGAAAGGTGGAAGCTGATTGGTTGCTATGGGCAACTCAGCCAGTTTCTCTTTACACCAGTTTTGAGAAATCTCCCCCTATGTGTGTCAGAAACTGACCTATTGTTTAATCAAGATTTATGTTAAACACATTTTTAAAGAATGTTGGTGGTGTTACTTTTAATTTTTCATGTCACTGTCTAATTTTTAACAAGGATATGCCTCTGTTCTCGGGTCCCAGAGGTTGGACCCCCATTGTCTAATAGGTAAGGGTCCAACATCTGGGACCCGAGAACAGAGGGTTCCAAAGTGGTGGCTGGAGGACTCCGGTCCAGCCACCACGAAGCGCTCTCCCCATAGAAGTGAATGGGAGCGCACCGCGCAGGAGTAGCCAACTCTCCCATTCACTTCTATGGGCCCAACAGAAATAACCGAGCCAGTGCTCGGCTATTTTTGGTGGTCCCATAGAAATGCATGCACAGTGCGTCCTCCACCACTTTCGGGGCTCCATTTAGAAAAAAGGGACCCGCACCTATCAGACAATGGGGGCATATTCTAGAAATGAGACAACCCCTTTAAAGAGACTGTTCCTTGATATATATAACTAGGCCTAGATATTGACTCCATCATCCATCTGCTGGCCTGCTGCAACCACACTCACGCCTTGCACCCTGCCAAACAGGAACCCCAATACCGGGGAGTGTCCCGAAAGAAGAAAGGATGCGCCCTCCATTCACTGCACGGCCTGAGGGAGCTCCAATTGGAGGACTGCCACTATGAACTGTGAGTACTACTACCCAGGGGTGCACCACCAATGAGGCCAGGTGAGGAGATCGCCTCAGGCAGCACCAGGTAGGGGCAAGAGAGGGGCAGCCGAAGGGCCATGGGCAATGAACGCTTTCATTGTGGCAAAGGGGTTAGGTTAAGAAATTGGCATGGGGGGGAGAGGGGGCCGTTTCAGTTTTTGCCTCAGGCAGCAGAAAACCTAGGTGCACTCCTGCTACTACCACTCCCATACTCAGTGCCCTGTGCCTTCCCACGGCTCGCTGCATATACACATAATCTACCCAGTATATACAGTAGCAGTTTAATTATAACTATGTTTGTACAATATGGCCTGAATATTGCACCGAGCTACAGACCTGACCCCGCCGTTGGGTGATTTTTTGACATCTAGCCAAAGACTTGTCAACTGCAGCAAAGAAGTAAATTGACAATGAACACGTATGGGCCTTAGATCATGCTCTTTCCTGCACGGATGAAACAGAACACCACGCCAGCGGAACTATCAGACTGCGCTGTCCCATGCATATGATTGTTTGATATACTTAAACATTAGCATGAAACTCAATATTGCGTCTCTGGAATTTTAATTATCATTTTCCCCCCAGATTCTGCAGAAAAATTTGGAGGGTTCCTTAAGTATTTATATGAAACTGAACAGTTCAAACAAATATGGCAAATCATGTGAATTGGAGCCGGCAGCCTGTGGTAAATGCAATTTTTACAGCTAACGTTTTCTCATTTGTACTTTTCTTTTTGCCCTGTGTCCAGATGCAGAGACCGCTGAGCTACGAGATGGCAAATGTAAGGGCCTGAAAGCGGAGATGGAAGAACAGATGATCAAAAGTCTAAGCATCGGGTCCAAGAAAATAATCTTGTAGGAATCAAACAGGGTTTATGGACCAAGGTTCTGCAGAATGTCAGGCTTATTAATGAGTACACATAGTAGACCATTTGTTATTCCTCAATAAAGATACTAAAATGGTTGCATGACTTATCTTTTACTCATGAGCAGTTACATCCTGTAATAAACTCCAGAGCTGCACTCACTGTTATGCTGGTGCAGTCCCTGTGTACATACATGACTTATCCTGTGCTGATCCTGAGTTACATCCTGTATTATACTCCAGAGCTGTACTCTCTATTCTGCTGGTGCAGTCACTGTGTACATACATTACTTATCATGTACTGATCCTGAGTTATATCCTTATTATACTCCAGAGCTTCACTCACTATTCTGCTGGTGGAGTCACTGTGTACATACATTACTTATCCTGTACTGATCCTGAGTCACATCCTGTATTATACTCCAGAGCTGCACTCACTATTCTGCTGGTGCAGTCACTATGTACATACATTACATTACTTATCCTGTACTGATCTTGAGTTACATCCTGTATTATACTCCAGAGCTGCACTCACTATTCTGCTGGTGGAGTCACTGTGTACATTACAATACTTATCCTGTACTGATCCTGAGTTACATCCTGTATTATACTCCAGAGCTGCACTCACTATTCTGCTGGTGCAGTCACTGTGTACATACATTACTTATCCTGTACTAACCCTGAGTTACATCCTGTATTATACTCCAGAGCTGCACTCATTATTCTGCTGGTGCTGTCACTGTGTACATACATTACATTACTTATCCTGTACTGACCCTGAGTTACATCCTGTATTATACTCCAGAGCTGCACTCACTATTCTGCTGGTGGAGTCACTGTGTACATACATTACATTACTTATCCTGTACTGACCCTGAGTTACATCCTGTATTATACTCCAGAGCTGCACTCACTATTCTGCTGGTGGAGTCACTGTGTACATACATTACATTACTGATCCTGTACTGATCCTGAGTTACATCCTGTATTATACTCTAGAGCTGCACTCACTATTCTGCTGGTGCAGTCACTATGTACATACATTACATTACTTATCCTGTACTGACCCTGAGTTACATCCTGTATTATACTCCAGAGCTGCACTCACTATTCTGCTGGTGGAGTCACTGTGTACATACATTTACGAGGAGTGGGCTGCTCCAGGTGACCAAATGGTCCCCCTGTGACAAGATCATTGGAGCTGTTTGGTTGGAAGAGCAGCTGAAAGCCTTGTGAAGGCTCCCAGGCCTGCCATAATTGAAGGGGTTGTCCAGTTTCCGATATTGATGACCTATCCTCAGGATAGGTCTTGAATATCAGATCATCAGGGGTTTGCTTCCTGGCACCCCTGCCGTTTAGCTGTTCAGCAGCACACTCTTCACTGTTTACCTGCTCGCCATCAACATTCCAACAGTGAGCAGTATAATTACAGCTCCTCCTTCCCCATTCACTTGATTGGAAAGGATCACGTCACTGTCCTTTTAAAGTGAACGGGACGGAGGAGTGGTTATTACATCTGTTTTCTACTGCAGTGTCTACGTCAAGCAGGTAAACAGTGAAGAGAACGCAGTGAAGAGACTGATCCTGAGGATAGATAATCAATATCGGCACCCAGACAACCCCTTTAAGTTCTTGTTGAGACTTGCCTTAGGCAGGGCTCAATAGGAACACAGCAATTTTTTTCATAGACTGCAGTGGCAGTGTATGGTATAAGCAGGGGCGTAACTACCATAGCGGCAGAGCATGTGACTGCTATGGGGCCCAGGACAAGAGGGGGCCCAGTCTTAGTAGGGATCATCTCCTCTTCTACTGGAGGTGAAAACTTGGTCAGGACTCTACCCTCTAAAGGAACAACTTTTAGCAAATGAGGCAGTGGAAAAATGGCCCAAGGGTCATTGAAAAGTGTTTAGGCAGAAACTCTTCTGTCCTGTGTGGGGGCCTGGCTTGATACTTGCTATGGGGCCCTTACTTCTCTATGTTCGCCACTGGGTAAAAGTAATCTGATGATTGCATGCAATGCAAAGAAAAAACGTTTTTTCAAAGTTTTTTTATATTTTTCTTTTATAAGTATTAAAAAAGGATAACCAAAAAAATATAAACTTGGTATAGGTGTAATCATACCCAACCATAGAATAAAGGTAACATAATTTTTATTATACGCTGAACTCTGTCCAAACTAAACCCATGAAACAATGGCACAGTTGCATTTCTTCTAATTCTGCCTCATAATATTGTTTTCCAACCTCCCAATCACAGTGTATGATGCCATTATAAAGTACAACTTGTCCTGCAGAAAAAAAGCCCTTATTTTGCTATGAGAACAAAAAATGAAAAAGTCATGGCTTTGGAGAACGCAGGGAGTAAGAAATGAAAATGAAAAAAAGGAAATTATTTCCAATGGTAAGGTGTTAAATACAAGACCGAAAGCCTGCTCACTGAAGAATCAGATTACATAGGAAGAAGTGCAGAGAGAAACAAGCAGACAGAGAGCGAGGCATGACATGATTCAGCAGATTAAGGACTCATGCACATGGCCATTGCCCACAAATAGCGGGTCCGCTGAATGGGTCTGGATCCATCTGCGGAATCCGCATGGATGTTGCCTGTGCGTTAAGGACCGCAAATTGCAGTCCCAAATGCATGGAACGGCCGAGCAACTACCGTGTGCATGAGGCCTAATCTGTTGTTGTAGGTGTTATATTTCACTCCAAGTGCTTTATTCACATCTATTCGGTTCAGTACTTCTCTATAATGTCCTATATGGTGCATCTGAATGAGTGGGAGTTAAGGAGCAGATTCTCTTTTCTTCATAGGTAGATCATTACAGCTCAGAGAAAACTGAGATGTATAAATGGAGCTTACAGAGGCGAAAACTGCTAAAATGCCAGATACAAGTCATATAAGTCAAATAACCAACATACAGTGACTAAATAACAACACCATAAATAAAGTGACTTAATAGCACTGCTATACAATACTGATATAATGCAGTTATATAATATTATGATTTATAGTGGCACAGTATCAGGCCTTCAGTGGTGGAAACCAGTGTTGGACTGAAGTCCCTTGGGCCCACCATTGGAAATGATTCTGAGAACCTTAAAAGCCCTGTTTTACTAGGGGTCCATTATTGTCAGAGCTCGGGCCCACCGGAGGATCCACTGGTGCTCTGGTGGGCCAGTCCGAGACTGGTGGCAACTGATGAACCCTGTGTGAGTACACAGGTCCCATACCCCAACACCAGCACTGAGAGTATGTCCTGTATCTTCTATAGTGGCCGATCTTGGTGGCCTATTTGACTAGTAGCTTGCACCACCTTGATAAATTTTAATCTGAATCTTACTAGTCCATCACAGGTTAAATTTTAGGTGAAGAGATGAATTTTTCTGCAGCCAAGAAAAAAATTGGACTCTAAAACAGCGACTACTGTACACTGCACGTCCACCAAATGATTTGTGACAACTTATTTTTCTGCAGAAGTTATCAGGAAACTCAGGCAGGTCTACAGAAGAGGAGCCAGGTCCAGGGATAAAGAGCAATTCATGCATTGGCTTGATCTTATGACGCACTTCATTATCACGCAGGAGCAGGGTGTTTTTCTTGTGACTCGTGCTTCTATCACTTCCACTTGTGCTCTGCTCGGTGGGGATTTGACTGCAGGTCATGAAGTGCTGTACAACACATTCCTGAGATTCGCGTTTTATGGCTGAGCCAATTATGGTGATACACAAGTGACCAATTGGTTGTGTAACTTTATTATGTGTCACAATTGAAAGCCGAGTAGAGTAGGTCTGGGTGAGTTTCCTTCAAAATATCTAAATTATTTAAAGGGGTATTCCAGGATTTTAATATTGATAGCCTATCCTCAGGATGGACCGCCAATATCTGATTGGTGGGGTCCCGACACCGGGCATCCCCACTGATCAGCTGTTCGTGAGTAGCTCTGGCAATGAAAACATCTGGTGTCAGGGGGGAAGCAGCCAATGGCAGGCAGGGATGGGGACGAGGGAGGCTCGTCCCCATCCCCGCCTGCCATTGGCTGCTTAACCTCCTCCCCCAACACCAGATGATTTCATCGGCACATAGGGTAAAGCAGCAGCAGTGGTGGGGGACCAGGAGTGGCTCAGGTAACGGGGGGAAGTATATGTACCTGTGAGGGGCCCGGCACATAAAGGGCCAGTTTATGAAATTGGATAACCCCTTTAATGTGAAAGATGAGAAGCAGGCATCATACAGTACATGACAATCTCTTTGTAACAAAGCTAGAACCAGCCCTGTACCTCACATGAATCCAGAGATCCCCCCATGCATTGCTCCAATTGCTCTGCTAGAATTTATATCAATCTGGCAGATCTCAATCTGCAGCTCTCTCCCTAGCACAGCTCAAGAGACATTTGAAGGATGAAACTGAGCATGTGTGTCCACCTCAGTGAGGTGGACAAATAAGAAAAATAACAACCATAGGTGGCGCTATACAGATACATTTTACTGAATAACTCAGTGGCTATGCTAAATTTTTAATTACATACAATTTATTAATGATCTTGTAGAAGGCTTGCACAGTAAAATAAGTAAAATACCAATTTTTGCAGATGACACTAAACTGTGTAAAGTAATTAACACAGAAGAGGACAGTACACTGCTACAGCTGGATCTGGATAGACTGGAGGCTAGGGCAGAGAAGTGGCAGATGAGGTTTAACACTGACAAATGTAAGGTTATGCATATGGGAAGGAATAATGCAAGTCACCAGTACATACTAAATGGTAAAACACTGGGTAACACTAGAGAGGGGTCGTTGATCCAGGGAGTAATTCTGATTGCCTGATTGGAGTCGGGAAGGAATTTTTTTCCCTAAAGTGGTGAAAATTGGCTTCTACCTCACAGGGTTTTTTTGCCTTCCTCTGGATCAACTTGTAGGAAAACAGGCCGAACTGGATGGACAGATGTCTTTTTTCGGCCTTATAAACTATGTTACTATGTTACTATGTATGTTACTGACATGGAAAAGGACCTAGGAATTTTAGTGAACAGCAAACTAAGCTGTAGAAACCAGTGTCAGACAGCTGCTGCCAAGGCCAATAAGATAATGGGTTGTATGAAAAGAGGCATAGATGCCCGTGATGAGAACATAGTCCTGCCACTTTACAAATCACTAGTCAGACCACACATGGAGTACTGTGTACCAGTTCTGGGCTCCTGTGAACAAGGCAGACATAGCAGAGCTGGAGAGGGTTCAGAGGAGGGCAACTAAAGTAATAACTGGAATGGGTGGACTACAGTACCCAGAAAGATTATCAAAATTAGGGTTATTCACTTTAGAAAAAAGACGACTGAGGGGAGATCTAATAACTATGTATAAATATATCAGGGGTCAGTACAGAGATCTCTTCCATCATCTATTTATCCCCAGGACTGTGACTGTGACGAGGGGACATCCTCTGCGTCTGGAGGAAAGAAGGTTTGTACATAAACATAGAAGAGGATTCTTTACGGTAAGAGCAGTGAGACTATGGAACTCTCTGCCTGAGGAGGTGGTGATGGTAAGTTCACTAAAAGAGTTCAAGAGGGGCCTGGATGTATTTCTGGAGGGTAATAATATTACAGGTTATAGTTACTAGAGAGGGGTCGTTGATCCAGGGAGTTATTCTGATTGCCTGATTGGAGTCGGGAAGGAATTTTTTCCCCTAAAGTGAGGAATATTGGCTTCTACCTCACAGGGTTTTTTTGCCTTCCTCTGGATCAACTTGCAGGATAACAGGCCGAACTGGATGGACAGAGGGCTTTTTTTCGGCCTTATAAACTATGTTACTATGTTACAAAAGTATTTAGATCCAGGAGCTGGTTTGAAAACTGTAAACTTTTTTTTCATGGAACACCTCTAGGTAGGAGCAGGCTTTGCAGAGCCACCATAGGTTATGCAGCTTCCAGGCACTGACTCTGAACGAGGCTCCCAGCCCTGTCTTTATTCCCATGGCTATGAGCCAAGCAGCTACACCTATATTCATCACAGGCTAGGGGAAAATGCCTTACTGGAGCGGGGGAGGGAATGGCAGATACCTCTACCAATCTACCCATCATTCCATACAAATCTAGGCCCATGAAATACTTTAAACCAAAAATTCCTCAGCAAACTACATGTTGTTGAAACCACCCCAACTTTCTTAGATTCTTTTGCATCACCCATCTGAGCAGTCTGGGTGAGATATACACCCCGTCCAGTACTTTACCCGACACTGTATGAGATATACACCCCATCAAGTACTTTACCTGACACTGTGTTACACACCTTAAACCCATCCCCATCTGCTAGTAGTGAAATACTAGGCAGAAGTTCATGAGTAACCATGCAATACATGGTCACTCTGAGTCCTTCAATGTCAGCTGCCTTTTATAAGGGTCAACCCCATTTATGATATCCACATACCGTAATGGAGTACATATACGATAGTTGTACTGGGTTAATGCCTTCTTAAGACGTCTGACACATTTTGTGGAGAGAAAAGAAAATAGTTCTCAAGATAAGAGCTGCTACAATGTAGAAGCCATACTGAACGTGAATTACAATACAAGTAGAATTAATAGAGCAGCTGGAGATGAGTGTGTTGATCTTGTGGGAGGCAGTGACCTGAGAAATACAAAGGATCAGGAAGGACAATTCATGGCACCAATTAAAAACTGCTCTACAGTGTTAAGTTCACTAATTTACCTTGTTAGTAAACACGTCCTTTCTGTGCTTTCTTCTCAGCTTCGCCCAGCCATCATCTGTAAGTACTCCTTCTACACGACGTGGGTTTGTAAGTAATTATAATGTTGAAGCATGAAGCAGGCCTGGCTGTATAATGACTTAATTTTGCATGAGGAAGGGGGAATATAGGCGTGTTCAGGATAGGACTGGATCATGTCTAAGGGTGGCTGGAGACTGTCTTCACATCTTGGAAGCTGTGATGGGATAATATACAACCGGCTACATAACAATAGACCGTTATCCATCCAGAAAATTCTCAGTGCGGTTTTGCACTTTATTCCCGATCATAGTTGATGGCTTACCTGTCGGACAGGAATTTATGATGTGTGTATGTAGCCTCCGGGACTGAGGACGTGTGGAAAGATTTGGGCTCTCAGGTTATGTCCTCCTTGAGCAGATGTTATTTTTTTCTGATGACGTCATTCTGTTGACTGTATTGTTTTGAAGCAGACCATTCTGCCTAGTTATACCCATCTAGACTAACAACATTTCATTAACTATTTTACTACAAAACACAAGGACAGCCCCATATCAGATTGAAATCATCTCGACTATCAGCTGAACAATCTACCGTATTCTTCGCCCTATAAGATGCACCCCCCCAAAGTGGAGTGAAAATGTCAGCGCGTCTTATAAGGTGAATACTAATGAGCGCTTCCATTATGGAAGCGCTCATTAGTACAGGAGGACTGGGAAGTGGTAAATACAGCGCTCCCTGTGCTGGCGCTGTACTCACCGCTCCCTGGTCTTCTCCTGCAGGCTCCTCACGCTGTGCTGTGACCTGCGCACAGTGTGAGGACATCAGTGCGCTCTGTGACCTCACTCTGTTAGACGCCGGGTCACAGCACAGTGTGGCAGTATGGCAGGGAGAGTGCTGGATGTTAGGAGCGGTGGTGGCTGAAGCAGGAGAGGTAAGTTGATTTTTTTTTTGCCTGCTCTGAGCATGGGGGTTCCGTATTGAGGTCTGAATGGGGGTCATTCACATTGGGGGTCTGATCTAAGGTCTGATTGGGGGTCTTATTAATATTGGGGTATATATATATGGTAGGTTCTATTCTCTAAACTTAAAGGGAACCTGCCATCTCCGAAACACCCCCTGAACTAGAGTAAGCGTTGTATAGTGTAAGTCAGCGGTCCCCAACCACCGGGCCGCGGCCCAGGACCGGGCCCTGAAGCGATGTCTGCCGGGCCGCGGCGGTAGCAGGGGACAAGGAGATAAGCGCTTCCATTGTGGATGGATGCCTGTGCTGTGGTGGGGCAGGGGAGGGAGAGGCGTCTCCCCTGCCCGTTCCTCTGATAGGCTGCAGGCCTAGTGCCTGTAGCCTATCAGAGGCCAGCTCAGGCGGTGCGATGACGTCATCGCGCCGCCTGAGCCGTGCAGAGCGGGACACAGGCCGGAGGAGGCCTGCATCGCAGTGCTGCCAGGCTGATGGAGGTAAGTATAAGTGTTTGTTTTTTTATTGTACAAACTGAAGGAGAGGAGCACTATGGGCACTTATAACTACCGTGTGGGGGGCACTATAACTACTGTGTGGGGGCACTGTGGGCACTATAACTACTGTGTGGGGGCACTGTGGGCACTATAACTACTGTGTGGGGGCACTGTGGGCACTATAACTACTGTGTGGGGGCACTATGGCACTATAACTACTGTGTGGGGGCACTATGGCACTATAACTACTGTGTGGGGGGCACTATGGCACTATAACTACTGTGTGGGGGCACTATGCTACTATAACTACTGTGTGGGGGCACTATGGGCACTATAACTACTATGGGGGCACTGTGGGCACTATGGCACTATAACTACTGTGTGGGGGGCACTATGGCACTATAACTACTGTGTGGGGCACTATGCTACTATAACTACTGTGTGGGGGGCACTATGGGCACTATAACTACTATGGGGGCACTGTGGGCACTATAACTACTGTGTGGGGGCACTATGGCACTATAACTACTGTGTGGGGGCACTGTGGCACTATAACTACTGTGTGGGGCACTGTGGGCACTATAACTACTGTGTGGGGGCACTGTGGGCACTATAACTACTGTGTGGGGGCACTATGGCACTATAACTACTGTGTGGGGCACTATGGCACTATAACTACTGTGTGGGGGCACTATGGCCACTATAACTACTGTGTGGGGGCACTATGGCACTATAATTACTGTGTGGGGGCACTGTGGGCACTATAACTACTGTGTGGGGGCACTGTGGGCACTATAACTACTGTGGGGGCACTATGCACTATGACTACTGTGGGGGCACTATGGCACTATGACTACTGTGTGGGGGCACTATGGCACTATGACTACTGTGTGGGGGCACTATGGCCACTATAACTACTGTGTGGGGCACTATGGCACTATAACTACTGTGTGGGGGCACTATGGCACTATAACTACTGTGTGGGGGCACTGTGGGCACTATAACTACTGTGTGGGGGCACTGTGGGCACTATAACTACTGTGTGGGGGCACTGTGGGCACTATAACTACTGTGTGGGGGCACTATGGCCACTATAACTACTGTGTGGGGGCACTATGGCACTATAACTACTGTGTGGGGGCACTATGGCACTATAACTACTGTGTGGGGGCACTATGGCACTATAACTACTGTGTGGGGGCACTATGGCACTATAACTACTGTGTGGGGGCACTAATGGGGAATAACTACTGTGTGGGGGCACTATGCTCCGCCCCCCAACAACCGCAGCGCCCCCCCCCCCCCCATCCAACACCCCCCCGGGCCCTGGGGAAATTGTGTAGCGAGAAACCGGGCCTTGGTGCAAAAAAGGTTGGGGACCACTGGTGTAAGTGATGCTGAATCCGAATATGTAAGTTTTATCTTCATACTCCACTTCCATTCTGACGCTGTGCTCCTACAAACCAGCAGTAAAATGCACTCACTGGACTCTTCTTTGAGTCCTCTCCATTATATAAGTGAGCACCGGAGTCCAGTGAGTGCATTTTTACTGCAGGTTTGTGGGAGCACAGCGTCAGAATGGAAGTGAGTATGAAGATAAAACTTACATAATCGGATTCAGCATCACTTACACTATACAACGCTTACTCTAGTTCAGGGGGTGTTTTGGAGATGACAGGTTCCCTTTAATGAACTGAAGGAGGTGACCATGTCATTCAAGACTATGATGAGCTGTCCAGAGTAAGAGTTATTACTGTGACCCATTTAAGAGAGGAGGGGAGTCCCAAGTGTTTGATCTACCTCCAGAACATATGAAGAAAGGTTGCCCAAATGGGACTACATATTCATTGTTAAGAGAAATTTAAAGTAGGTTCTTCCAGCTACACAACCCTTTCTCAGACGACTCTTTCTCTCTCTATTTGACGATAAAATGATCACTGCAGGACTTTGTCTCTAAACACCAATGACCAGTGACCAAGATCTTCATGAGCTGTCCAGAGAGGAGCCATTATTTGCGCTACACCGTGGTTAATCAAGAGAGGTCCCAAGTGAGGACCCACCTCCATAAGATCTATATGCCTTTATAGGGTACATGGCAATGGGTTATCCAGTCGGGACAACATCTCCACTAAAACCTATCCTAAAATTTCAAACCTTTAGTCAGATATCCATAATTTACAATACCATGTGATGAGAGTGATTTTGACTCATTCTTCTAATGGATTAAGGCTAAATGGGTCATTGTATGAAATTTTGTTGTTCTTCAGTCAAGTGTTAATGTGGACTTTGTTTAGAAAATTCTCCTCCAGTCGAAAAGTCTTAAATCTTTACTAACACATAGAGACGCTACTGTAACATCTAACTCTAGCATTGGGCACCAAATTGTCAGTACACAGAGGGATGGAATTTCAGCCTATACAAAAAGTGGGCAGGGAATACCAATCCAGTATGTGCATATTTGTGCAGAGACAAAGTCTGTAGCCATACTGTAGCCAGAGTACTAGAGCAGCCAAAGTAGGGAACCAGAAACACGAGATGAGAAGTTACCACCTTGAGTTTCCACTGCTCAGTATCATCAACAGTGTCAGCGAGCAGAATTTAAAGGAGCCCAGGAGTGCACAAGCCACAGCACTGCTGGAAAACATGGACAGGCCAGATCACAGGAGAGACAACCCCAGAAAAAGTAACTTGGTGAGGCTAGTCTCTAGAGAGGCTAAGCACAATGGTATTATCAGTAGATTTGAAACCACTATATCAACCAACTGGTGTGACTTTGGTCAAAACCTAAGGGTGTTACCCTGGCAGACCCTTGGTATTCACCCTTTAATACTTTGCTGTCGGGACTCATCAGGATGCTACCTCTTGGAGTAGTCCCAGTGTGGTTGACAGCTTGACACCCATGGGAGTCACAGACACTGGTACAGAGCATCCAGGAGTAAGGCAAAGCACATCATAGTCGGTAACAGGTCTAGGTCAGGGCAGCAGAATTTTTGCAGATTCGTGAGACAGGTCTGAGGTCAGGACTGAAAGCAGAAGGTCACTATGGTAAATAGGCACAGGTGGAGTCAGCAGCAAAGGGTCAGAATCTAGTAAACGGGCAGAGGTCGATACATGGGCAGACAACAGAACAAACACCTTGGCAAAGAAATAGTAAGTTAGGAACCTTATTGCTCAGGCAAGGATTGAGACCAACAGCATGATATATAGCAGAAGCTGATGAGCAAATTGGAACTAAAGTATTCGCTACGTAGTTTGTCCTATAAATTATACGCTATTGCTACGTATCAGTTACTCTATATGCTGTTGCGTACAAATTCAATTCATTAGCGAACTTTTACTGTTCGTTCGTTTATGGTGTGCAAAAGCCCGGGAAGAAAGCGGTCACCTGACCTAGTGGGCAGGGATTGCTCTGATTGGCTCAGGCTCGGTAAGCCAGTGACGCATCACTTCTGCTGCGACTGCTGAGACGAGCAGAAGCACTGTGTGTGAAGTTCTGAGACTCTGAGACCTGTTTTGTTAAAATTGGGGTGTAATTGTTCAGGGAATCCATATTACACAAATCAGCAGGGATACTGCAGGGCAAGTGCAGGGCAAGTGCAGGGCTAGTAATTAATCAGGCAGGGAGAGAGAGACCGGGAGAGATAGGGAGAGACAGAGAGATACAGGGACAAAGACCAGCTGCAGGGCCACAGAGTAAAGTGACAAATGTCTGGAATGTATAAGCAAAAGGGGTCCAGTTCCAGCCAGACCTCGAGCTCTAAAAAAAAGGAGAAGGCGGCACAGGGCAGAAGTGCCAAAGGACCTGTAGCGGAGCTTCTACTTGTAGTATTCGCCATACTTGGCCGTTTTTCCACCAGGCTAACTCACCAAGGCGCAAAATATACCTGCTGGATCACCTCCTT
>ONZH01010046.1:0-56456 GCA_900303285.1 Rhinella marina | reverse complement strand
TTTAAATTTTTGGTGAAGAATCAACAACAAGTGGGTCACAATTGTGAAGTGAAACGAAATTTATTGGATCATTTAAACTTTTTTTGCAATAATAAAATTGAAAAGTGGGGCGTGCAAAATTATTCGGCCCCCTTGCATTAATACTTTGTTGCGCCACCTTTTGCTGCGATTACAGCTGCAAGTCTCTTGGGGTATGACTCTATCAGTTTTGCACATCTAGAGACTGAAATTCTTGCCCATTCTTCCTTGCAAAACAGCTCGAGCTCTTTGAGGTTGGATGGAGAGTGTTTGTGAACAGCAGTTTTTAGCTCTTTCCACATATTCTCAATTGGATTCAGGTCTGGACTTTGACTTGGCAATTCTAAGACCTGAATACGTTTATTTTTGAACCATTCCATTGTAGAGTTTGCTTTATGTTTGGGATCATTGTCTTGTTGGAAGATAAATCTCCGTCCTAGTCTCAGGTCTTTTGCAGACTCCAACAGGTTTTCATCCACAATGGTCCTGTATTTGGCTCCATCCATCTTCCCATCAATTTTAACCATCTTCCCTGTCCCTGCTGATAAAAAGCAGGCCCAAACCATGATGCTGCCAGCACTATGTTTGACAGTGAGGATGGTGTGCTCAGGGTCATGAGCTGTGTTGCTTTTATGCCAAACATATCGTTTTGCATTGTTTCCAAAAAGTTCGATTTTGGTATCATCTGACCAGAGCACCTTCTTCCACATGTTTGGTGAGTCTCCCATGTGGTTTGTGGCAAACTGTAAACAAGACTTTTTAGGAATATCTTTGAGAAATGGCTTTCTTCTTGCCACTCTTCCATAAAGGCCAGATTTGTGAAGTGTTGGACTGATTGTTGTCCTATGGACAGACTCTCCCACCTCAGCTGTAGATCTCAGCAGTTCATCCAGAGTGATCATGGGCCTCTTGGCTGCATCTCTGATCAGTCTTCTCCTTGTTTGAGATGAAAGTTTAGAGGGACGGCCGGGTCTTGGTAGATTTGCAGTGGTCTGATACTCCTTCCATATCAATTTGATCGCTTGCACAGTGCTCCTTGGGATATTTAATGCTTGGGAAATCGCTTGGTATCCAAATCCGGCTTTAAACTTCTCTACAACATTATCACGGACCTGCCTGGTGTGTTCCTTGGTCTTCATGATGCTCTCTGTGCTTTAACCCCTTAAGGCCGAAGCTACTTTTACACTTAATGCCGAAGCCACATTTTTAAAATCTGCCATGTGTCACTTTATCAATTCATAACTTTGGGATTCTTTCACCGATTCGACTGATTCCAAGATTGTTTTCTCGTGACACATTGCACTTCATGACAGCGGTAAATTTGAGTCAATATAAAATCACCTTTATTTATAAAAAAAATCCTAAATTTACAGAAAATTTGGAAAAATTTGTAATTTTCAAACTTTGAATTTCTCTGCTATTAAGGCAGATAGTGATCCCTCACAAAATAGTTATTACTTTACATGTCCCATATGTCTACTTTATGTTGCCATCGTTTTGTAGATGTAATTTTATTTTTTGGGGATGTTAGAAGGCTTAGAATTTTAGAATCAATTCTTAAATTTTTTTAGAAATTTTCCAAAACCATTTTTTTAAGCACCAGTTCAGTTCTGAAGTCACTTTGTGGGGCTAACATAATAGAAACCACCATAAATGACCCCATTTTAGAAACTACACCCCTCAAGGTTTTCAAAACTAATTTTACAAACTGTGTTAACCCTTTATGTATTCCACAAGAATTAAAGGAAAATGGAGATGACATTTCAAAATTTCACTTTTTTTGCAGATTTTCCATTTTAATCCATTTTTTCCTGTAACAAATCAAGGGTTAATAGCAAAAAAACCTCAAAAATTATTACCCTGATTCTGCGATTTACAGAAACACCCCGCATGTGATTGTAAACTACTGTATGGGTGCATGGCCAAGCGCAGAAGGAAAGGTGCACCAGATGGTTTTTGGAGGGCGGATTTTGCTGGACTGGTTTTGAGACACCATGTCCCATTTGAAGCCCCCCCGACGCACCCCTACAGTAGAAACAACCAAAAAGTGCCCATATTTTGGAAACTAAGGGATAAGGTGACAGTGTTATTGATACTATTTTGGGGAACATATGATTTTTGATCACTTTATATTACACTTTTTGTTAGGCAAGGTAAACAAAAATGGCTGTTCTAGCTCAGTTTTTTTTTTTTTACTGTGTTCACCTGAGGGGTTAACTAATGTGATATTTTTGTAGAGCAGGTTGTTACGAACGTGGCAATACCTAACATGTATAGTGTTTTTTTTTTAATTTAAGTTTTACACAATAATTTCATTTTTGAAACAAAAAAAATCCATGCTTTAGTGTCTCCATTGTGAGAGCTGTAGTTTTTTTATTTTTTGGGCGATTGTCTCAGGTAGGGGCTCATTTTTTGCGGGAAGAGGTGACGGTTAGATTGGTACTATTTTGAGGGGCATACGCCTTTTTGATCGCTTGCTATGACACTTTTTGTGATGTAAAGTGACAAAAATAGCTTTTTTGAACCTGTTTTTATTTTTATTTTTTTACGGTGTTCACCTGAGGGGTTGGGACATGTGATATTTTTGTAGAGCAGGTTGTTACGAACGTGGCGATACCTAACATGCTTGGGGTATTTTTTATCTTTTTTTACTAATTTCAAATTTGAGTTTTGGGGGGAAAAAGGGATTTTTTTTTAACACTTTTTTTTTACACTTTTTTTTTTTACACTTTCTTAGACTCAGACCCACTTGGTTCTTGAAGATCCAGTGGGTCTGATTGTTCTATAATACACTACAGTACACTATATAGTGTACTGCAGTGCATTTTCACTCTTGATAAGCCTTGTCAGGCTCCTATTTATATATTTATATATATATTATAGTGTTCATTTTTTTTTTATTACTTTAGTTTATTGCAGCTACGATCGCTGCGATTGGCTAGTCTGAACAGACTAGCCAATCACAGCGATCGCTAGCCCGGGACCGCCCCCATTGGTCCCGGGCTGGTTAGCTGAGACCCCTGGCTGTAAGTAACAGCCGGGGTCTCAGCTCTGTCACCATGTCATCAGACATGGTGACAGTTTAATGCCATGACGGCTTATCCCGTCATGGGGCAGCAAGCGGCTCCTGCCCATGACGGGATAAGCCGTCATTTGGCGTTAAGGGGTTAAACAGAACCCTGAGACTATCACAGAGCAGGTGCATTTATACGGAGACTTGATTACACACAGGTGGATTCTATTTATCTTCATCAGTCATTTAGGACAACATTGGATCATTCATAGATCCTCAATGAACTTCTGGAGTGAGTTTTCTGAACTGAAAGTAAATGGGCCGATTAATTTTGCACGCCCCACTTTTCAGTTTTATTATTACAAAAAAAGTTTAAATGATCCAATAAATTTCGTTCCACTTCACAATTGTGAGCCACTTGTTGTTGATTCTTCACCAAAAATTTAAAATGTTATATCTTTTTATTTGAAGCCTGAAATGTGGCAAAAGGTTGAAAAGTTCCAGGGGGCGAATACTTTCGCAAGGCACTGTAGCTGGTGTTAATCGATGATTATGTATCAGTATCTGTGTATATATACGTGTATATATGTATGGAATGTATTAAGTGATTTTGCACACTTGTGCACAAATACACACACAATAGCAACACTGGAGTGTATTCTGTATCTGTGGGGTCAGACAGTGACTCTACAGACAGCAGTATATTTCTGCTGGGCTGCTTGCAGAAATCTGAAGTGTAGTGTAGTCTTTAAAAAGACTTTTGGGTTCACAAATGCATTTCCCTGAAACTAATATTCACTTATTTCGAACGCTTTCTCTATACCTATCACACGCACAGTCTTTCCCTCTCCTAAAACCACTGCTGTGTGATCCGAGCCCAGGGCATACGCATCTATATATATATATATTCGTACGTCACCTGATGCAGGCAGCCAATCATTCCTAGACACGTATGGCAGGAGGTCCCCTAGGCTTCCCTGCATGTTTATTGACTAAGAAATAGGCGCTTAACATGCAGGGAGGAGTTTAAAAAAAAACACGAATCTTGCACGCTACTTGGCCGAGTAACGAATATTTACGACTACGCAAATATTCGTGCGGATAACGAATATTTACGAATATATTAGCTCATCTCTAATAAAGAACTTTGAAATAACAGCTGGCCAACATTGGAGCATTCAGGTTTTTACAGTCAGATATACAGTAATTCTACAGCCTAAATTCTGCCAACTGCAGTACAAATACTATGCAGTACGCCCATGGGGCATTTCAAAAAGGTAATTACTGCTGAAAGAGTTAATTCAAAGTTTCAAAGTTAAATACTGTGATTTATGCTTAAAAAATGCTTATTTCCATCTCACAAATGTAGTTTGTATAGTTAGATATAGCCATACCAATATTATTACTAATAGAATGTATTTATATAAAATGTACCGTTTAGAAGATTTGCCTATTTGTATATCCATTGTCCCACCTATCAGTCAGGCTGTTGCCCCTAGTTATGGCCACCACAGCCATGTAGTAGTGGTGGTCAGCTTGCTCCTTTTCAAACCCGCTCTGAGGTAACTGCTGTATTGTGAATGCACATTGCATGAGCATGCGCAGACACATCTAAGGATACTTTCACATCTGCGTTTTGGACGCTACCAGTCCAAAACACAGTGGTCAGGATCCATCCGAAACGCAGACTTTATAAACGGATCCTGTTCCATAGAGATGAATTGATCTTGGAACAGGATCCTTTTCTCTGCGTTTTGGAAGAGCAGATAAAAATGCTACAACCCTAAGATGTGTCTCCGCATGCTGATGCAATGTACATTCACAATACAGCAGTTACCTCAGAGCGTGTCTGAACAAGAACAAGCCAACCACCACTACTACATGGCCGCGGTGGTCGTAACTAGGGGCAACAGCCTGACTGATGTGTGTGGGACAATGGAAATACAAATAGGGAAATCTTCTAAGCGGTGCATTTTATATAAATACATTCTATTAGTAATAATATTGGTATGGTTATATCTAACTATACAAACTACATTTGTGAGATGGGAATACCCCTTTAAAGCAGGCATTTTTCTATGTATTGTTAAAGGCAATTGCAAATGTATAGGCAGCTACATTGTTAACATCGGTTTATTGGTCAGGTTGCCAGGATAATGAACGAAGGTCTACCCCTGGTTAGTGATTGTAGTCTGAGTAGAGTTGCAAGAATGATGTGAGAGAGTCTCTGAAAAATAGTCTGCCAACTCAGAGAACCTTTATCTGTGAGGCTTCATTTGCCAAAGAAACAACTTCAATACCACAGTATTCCTGAGAGAAGGAGCATCTTAGAAGGTGTAACTCCACATCACCATGTGAGATAACATCACTAAGGTATAGCACGTTTATGACAGGGGACTTTGTTGCTATGGTGAATATTGTTCATGCATCTGCCACACTTTGATAAAGATGGGCCATCTAGATCTTAAATCTGCACCCCTCAGCATGGAAACTGCAGAAAAGGTTAATAAGGACAGGATAGCACATGTATGTTTATTTGGAGTGATTGCAAAATGTCTTTAATGAGAGAGAGAGAGAGAGAGAGAGAGAGACTAGGAGTACTACAACTGCTAACATTATTTCTGCCTATATACATTCATTGGGGAAAATAATCCCTATGAAACACTTCTGAATTGTGCTATTGATGCTACCTGTACTGCTACCCTCCATCACCAACTCAGTGAAGAGACTATATTTGTTGCAACCAACAGGCTTGTTTATTGACCCTACCATACATCCTCTGGCTCCTAGATCTACCCTCCTGCCTTGCAACCTGCCAACTGATCTCCATGAAGGACACCCTAACTACCACCAGACAAGAACCCCAATACCAGGGTGTGCCTGCGGGAAGAAAGAGTGCACCCTCCAGTCATTGCACAGCTCTATGATGTGCCTGAGGGAGGACTGCCACTGTGAACTGTTAGTACCATTACCACCATCATACCTAGTAAAATTACTCCCATCCTCCCTTCCCCTCTGAGTCGCTGCACTAAATGCAGTGCAAGTAAATGCAGAAACGCATGCACAGATCAAGTGCTATATGATCGGAAATATTCTGACCCACTATTGATCTCTGAGCAGCACAAGGCCGTTACCTCTAGAGCAGTGATGTCCAACTTGTGGCCCCAGCATGCACGGACAGCCTACAGCTATCAGTCTATAACAGGGCCTGGTGGGAGTTGCAGTTTTACAGCAGCTGGAGGGCTGCAGGTTGGGCATCACTGCTCTAGAGGATTATTAAAACATTACAATCCCCAACGGATGTTGGACAAACCACTACCATTGCTGCAAACTCAAGCTTCATGGAAAGGTGAGCAGCACAGTGAGCCAAAGTTGCTAGTTAATCTATAGGCATCCACTATCTACATATCCAATGCGGGGTATACAGGCAGTTTGATTAATGCATAATTAATATTGACTAAGAGAAAAAAATGAAGAATCACATTGATGTTCCATACAAAATTAATATATAAATGTGGACTTCTCTGCACTACTATCATATCTATCAACATTAGAGATAAGAGAAATTATTTAAAGGAAATCTGTCACATGATTTTAATGTTTTAAACTAAAACTATAGCCATGATCAGTAAAGTACCTTGAGTCTAGATGTGGTCTCCAATCTTTCTTTTCAGCTTCCGTTTTCGTTTTATTTTACTTTCTCTGATATGTAAATTTCCTCTGAAGGAGCCCAGAGGGGCGTTAGGGAGCCCAGTAACGCCCCCCTCCTGTGCCCAGCACGCCTTCTTCATGCTCCAAAACGCGCCTATTTAGGGACGGACTAACGGCCCATATTAGCATTGTAGGCCGCCGCCCCCCTCAACTACGTCACGGCAGCTCTGGAAACCACTCACAGAGCTGCCTGCTTCGCCTGGCCAAAATCTCGCGCAGGCGAAATCTCGCGAGATTTCGGCCGGGCAAAGCAGGCAGCTCTGCGAGTGGTTTCCAGAGCTGCCATGACATAGTTGAGGGGGGCGGCAGCCTACAATGCTAATATGGGCCGTTAGTCCGTCCCTAAATAGGCGCGTTTTGGAGCATGAAGAAGGCGTGCTGGGCACAGCACTTTCAGAAAAAGTAAAATAAAACGAAAACGGAAGCTGAAAAGAAAGATTGGAGACCACATCTAGACTCAAGGTACTTTACTGAACATGGCTATAGTTTTAGTTTAAAACACTAAAATCATGTGACAGATTTCCTTTTAAATTAGTTTCGGGACTGATTCTCCAAATTCAACCTGATTAAGAAGTTCTCCAATTACCCTAAAATTGGTAAATGACACTCTGAAGTCTCCTTTTCAAAACTTCACTCATCTCTAGTAATAACAGCATTCCGGGCATGTGTTAATGAGATGTGCAGTGTATCCATATCAGATGTCCCAATCTGTTGCATGTTAGGTTTGGACATTTTTTGAGTTCAATGTATCCTTTGGAAGTGCATTGTATCTATTTGTGTGTGATGTACCCACAAAATAACTGGTATCAGGATACAATCTAGTGCTGCATCTATTTGTTGTAATGTACCCACTATCTTAACTGGTATCAGGACATTTAGTGCTGTATCTACTTGCCTGTGATATACCTGCTATCTAATAGGTATCAGGATAACATCTAGCGCTGCATCTATTTGTGTGTGATGTATAGGCTATCTAATATTAGGATAATATTGAGTGCTGCATCTATTTCTGTATGATGTACCCGCTATCTAACTGGTATCAGGATAATATCTATTGGCATAATCATATCACTTGTGCACTGTTCAGTTTTGCTTGATTTCTTTGGACATCATTTTCCCACTGAGGATATATTTTGGTTATATGTCTCCTGATGAACTATGACACTTGTCATAGGGAAACACTTGGGAGTATCAGTGATGCACAATAATATATGATTATACTATATAAGGTATTATGAACATTTACCGTTACTAAGCTGTGTATGGGACTGAGAATTAGGGATTATTATTTTAGGTTTGTATAATAATATATGACCAGACCATACACCGTATTTTGATCACTGACTTTGAACCAAATTTAATATATGACCTCCTTACTGAGACTACACAGTACATACCTATAATATGGTAGTGGCTTTTTTCATACCAAGGACTTTCTACAGCTGACTAAGTATGTTTCTGATACAGGATCACCCTTATCGGGGCAAATGTTGTGTTTTTTAGGCAGGACTGCTACAAGTAGGGATAAAATAGGGTAAGCTTATCTCTTTATACCAGGAATGTCCAACCTGTGGCCCTCCAGCTGTTGCAAAACTACAACTCCCAGAATGCCTGGACAGCCTACAGCTATCAGAGCATTTTGGGAGTTGTAGATCTGCAACAGCTGGAGAGCCATAGGGCATCCCTGCCCTATTCCATCCCTCCCTACTTATATCCTGTTTTTTTCACATCTACATGTAATAAAGGGTATGTTTTAAAGTAAGCTAAGGAGCTTACTTTAAAACATGATCTTTAGTATATCTTTAAAATACTGTAGATGTGAAAAAACACGCTATAGGTAAGAAGGACTGGTATAAGGGGACAAGCAGCAGTACTCAATGTCAGGTAGCAACTGCAAAAACAACTAAGATTTTAGGTTGTATAATAGGAAAGAGAGAAACTTGTGATTCCAATGTAACATTACCCATTTAGAAATCCCTCGTCATGCCACATCCTGAGTATGGGATTCAGTTTTGGCCCTCAATGATATACTATAAAGAATATAGAAGAGCTACAAAAGGCCCAGATATGGGCGACCAGATTATTAAATGGACTGGAAAGTTTCTATTATATTGAGTGGTTAAAAAAAATCGGGCTTGTTCAGGCAGCTTAGGGTACGGCCCCACGGTCAGTTTTCTGCATGATGTTTTGGAAGCCAAAACCAGGAATGAATTAAAAAAAAATAAATAAATTGCATTATAAGGGTATTTTGAAGAACTGATCTTTCCCCTTTAATTCTGTCTCTTTATATTACCATTAATATTCTGTGTAATAAAGTCTTCCTTGTAATGTAGTGGGTTAGAGATAGTTAGTACCCATCCCCCTTTGTGCTGATAAGACCACATTCCAGAGTGATCTCAGATATATGCATGCTGAACATTGCAGGAGGGACTTAAAGGTATAAACTCTGTTAAACACATACTTTAGTTGGCACTCCATTGAAGACTTCATTTTAGGTATGATATAAGTACAGTATTGATTTGCCATCTCTTTCACACCCTGACTCCTTCCCCATAAAATGATGATTATTTACTTTTTATTATTCTGTATGTGATTTGTCTGTGTTATCTTATATTTAATCACACTTAGTAAATATATTTATTTATTTGTTCACTTAGCCCACATAAGCTTATTCATTCTCAATTTTTTTTTTAAATTCATGTAGTGGCTAAGGTAGGATTTGAGGAAATGGGTATGTTTATTGTTAATACGGTGTTACATAGAGTGGGTAGTTTGGTCCCGCCATTCAGAATGGGAACCCAGGCATTTGCGTGAATCTAATAATCTGTAGGCAGATTATAAGTGGTTGCGCATATTGTGCAAATCTGCTACAAGTTGTGAGTGAGGCTTTAGTAGGCATGGTACAGTAGAATCTAGCAAGGTTCTTTTGGAGTTCGAACTGACCAGATTCTAGTTAAAATCTGTAAGACATTGTGTAGTAAGAACTTGCAGATTGTGGACATTGGAGCTCCTGTGAAGTTGAGGCAGGGTTCTGAAAACAGTGCAAGATGGTAATATTTGGCACTGGCAAGAGCAAAGCACCCAAAGTGTCTATAATAATCAGAATGACACTTATGTTAAATGTTCAGAAATGAACTTTTTAATTTTTTTGGTACCCTAATGTGTGTTTGTCTTAGTAGGAAAGACCTATGGCCATATAATTAGAGATTAGATATGGTAAATGGTATATATGAGTGACTGTTTGTCAGTTATTAATGAATAAGTATTGTACCTAGTGTGTGCCAATAGATCTGTGGCTAGCACTATAAATATGAAGGTGAAGGTGTTAGAAATATATCTCTGTTCTTGTTTCTAGAGACTGTTGAAAATATAGACAGGAGTCTGTGAGAAGATATTTTGGCCAGAAAGTTTACAGTAAATATAGCAAGTAATTACGTTAAAAAAGAAATGTGTACAGATGGTTTCTTTGAAGATTGGGCTGATATGTGTGTGCTGTTCTTCATTTAAGACACATAGATAATGGTACTTTATGGCCCATCCCACCCCCTTCTAATGTAAGCTTTGTGTATAGCTATGCATTTATCCCTTTGCTGAAGGGAGACTATGTCTCAGGAAAGTTGAGACTGACTGCTGTATGTGGGCTAGCAGACATATAGTTGAATAGTTTGCTAAGCACAAACATTTTTTAGATAAGGGATTTGGATTCTATGTAATTCTAATTACTTGGATTGGAGGTGGAGGGGGTAGGAATATCAGACATAGGAGTAAGACAACTATAGTCTATGATGTGTTTAGTAAGTGATGCAATAGCTTTTTACAAAACACAGAAAAGTAAAGATTATTTAATAATTTTTCTTTATTCTTTTCCAAGGAGCTAATTGTAAAGTGTGAACCCAGTCTTCAAAAAAAAAAAAAAAAAATTAGATATATATGTCACTATAGTAAATGAGTAAGACCACATGGCATATATTCCTTGGTTTTAACAAGGAATGTTGTATGATTATAGAGTATGCTGTCTTGTTATAAGCTTTTGATTGTTTGCAGAGTGAAGACCAGAAGACGTTGGCAAGTAATGGCAGAAATAGGCAACAGAGCAGAGATCATCAGCAATTCTGGGGGTGGTGTTTCTGTTTCCAGAAAAGCTATATGGCTATAAGTTTCAGGAATATTAGACAGGGGGGCTGTGTAGCTGGCAGTGGCGTAGCTATAGGGGTCGCAGCGGTCGCAGTTGCGACCGGGCCCCTAAGCCAGGGGGGCCCCGAGGGCCCCCCTTGCCACTTGCAGGGCCGCACCGCCAATTAGCCAGGTGCGGCGCGGCCCTGCAGAGGGAGATGAGCGCTTCCATTATGGAAGCGCTCATCTCCATAGTCATCTGTATCGCCGTCCTCAGGACGGCGATACAGATGACTGTATTGTACTGGGGCAGGGGAGGGAGAGGCGTCTCCCCTGCCCGTTCCTCTGATAGGCTGCAGGCACTGAGCCTGCAGCCTATCAGAGGCCGGCTCAGGCGGCGCGATGACGTCATCACGCCGCCTGAGCCGTACAGCGCGGGACACAGGCCAGAAGAGGCCTGCATCGCATCGCTGCTGGAGGTAAGTATAAGTGTTAATTTTTTTTTTATTATTTTACTGGCACATGGGGGCTTTGGGGGCATTTTACTGGCACATGGGGGCACTGGGGGCATTTTTACTGGCACATGGGGGCACTGTGGGCATTTTACTGGCACTGGGGGCATTTTTACTGGCACATGGGGCACTGGGGGCATTTTTACTGGCACTGGGGGCATTTTTACTGGCACATGGGGGCACTGGGGGCATTTTTACTGGCACATGGGGGCACTGGGGGCATTTTTACTGGCACATGGGGCACTGGGGGCATTTTTACTGGTACTGGTGGCATTTTTACTGACATGGGGCACTGGGGGCATTTTTACTGGCACAAGGGGGCACTGGGGGCATTATTACAGTCACTGGGGCCATTTTTACTGGTATGGGGGGCATTTTTCTGGCACATGGGGGCACTGGGGCATTTCTTACTGGCACAAGGGGGCACTGGGGGCATTATTACAGGCACTGGGGGCCATTTTTACTGGTATGGGGGGCATTTTCTGGCACATGGGGGCACTGGGGCATTTCTTACTGGCACAAGGGGGCACTGGGGCATTATTACAGGCACTGGGGCCATTTTTACTGGTATGGGGGGCATTTTTCTGGCACATGGGGGCACTGGGGCATTTCTTACTGGCACATGATTTTGGGGGGGGAATCAATGGGGGGAACTTCTGGCGCATTATTGGGGCATTTCTTACTGGCACATAATCTGTGTGGTACTAGTGGCACAGTACTGGGGGTGGTAGGATGATTTGTCCAGAAGATGGGAGGATGATGGAAAAGTAGTAAACTAAGATTTTTTTCTGTCAAACTGCAGACATGAGAAATGGCTGAAAAATGGCGTCTGGTCTGAAAGGAGAAGATGAGGAAAGAGAAGATGTACATCCGAGGAGACGTCACTGGATGTACGAGGTATGGGGCGCTGTATTATACTGGATGTAAGAGGTATGAGGCGCTGTATTAGGCGGGGGGGGGGGGGGGGGGCAGGGGCCCAAGCTGAACTCTTGCACCAGGGCCCATGAGCCTTTAGCTACGCCCCTGGTAGCTGGTATGGCAACCATAAATCATTCATTGGAATGTGAATGGGTGCGGCTTTAAGTTGAGGTTGTGTTGAATATGTGTGAAGTTGTAGTAGAGATGAATGGATGCCCAGCAGAGCAGTGTGTGCAGTCTATACTCTAGTAATAAGGGCGTGTTTATTATTAGTTGTGTGTGGATATAAATAAATGATGCTGCAGCAAGAAATGAAAAAATGAAAATGTGAATGTGTATGAAACAAGAAAGTGGAGTACAATATTTGTTTTTTAATGCACATTGGGGATTTTAATTTTTTTCTTCGGAGACTTTTGGTTTTTTATTGGTGCCAAAATTTTTGATTAAGCTCAACATTTTTTAATTGAATTCAAGAGACAAATGTCATGGAAACGTTTCCTATGGGCTTTTCATGTGTTCATGTCTGCATTGTCAGATTTGTTTGTTTCTGTGTTTGTGGTTACATGTTATATGTTGACTGTTCAAAATAACACACATCAGAGATCTCTCCTCATGAATGGTTACGAGTAGACTGACTATATAATGGAGTATCACACTGTCCGATCAAAAGGCCTAGACTTAAATAATCTGGGGGGAGGAGGGGGGGGAGGAGGATAAGTTGGATGTCACAAACAAAAAGACAAGTCTTTTGCCCATCTCCTATTTACAAGACATTTCTATGAAAGAAGATAAATCATGTGTTCTGGTGTATGCATTCATTAAAAACTTACATCTGCAAACCAAAATGCTAAAGGGTTTTAAGAGCAGAGTAAACCACCAAACAACATTGACTATCTCAGAACATCTGAATAAATATAATAATGGTGTTGTGTTTTATTATCTCCAAATGTATATGTTTGTTCTGGCCAAAGTATTATCACCACTTGAATGAATAATTGAGATTATAATGAATACCAATATATTAGATGAGTTTATACCAATAATTAGATGAGGTTTAGGGTTTAGCAAAGTTAATTTTGCTTTGGCAGAGAACCTCTTTGGTATCATTGGAAAGTTGTTATTTAAATGCAGTGTTGGACCAACAAAAGCTATGAGAACTTTTGTTCATTTGTTTTGTTTGATCCATTTAATGCAGGGGTGGAGAGGAAACCAAATTCACTCCATCACTGAGTTAAAAACTATGGACTGAGCTTTTTAAATTGAATTCTGAAATAGAATTACATTTAATAACATCTTCAAAAATGTGTGGAACTGTTCAAGTACCTCTTCCCAAAGTGCAGGCTGTATCAGAGAGCTAGGACTGACAACCTCAGCAATGTCGAGGGGCTGCCCAAGTTTATGGCCAGGTGTGGTAAGACACAGCTTTCAGTGTCCTGACTGCTACCCAACAAGAAAAGACTTCAACCACCACAGTGTGGCAGACCGCTGTCTGCAGACTGCAGCACCATGGGTCCCAGCTCTTGCCTATCTTGCAGAAGGATCAAGCCCCCGCCAGCATACCGCCACATCCGCCCTCACAGCCAAGGTCTCCAGCTATGTGCTATAGCACACGCGCGTGCACCTGTCCCTTTGTTATTGACGCCTCCTGATTACTGTCTCCATCCGGAGGTGGGGTTACTGGTATTTAGGCCAGCTTCACTGACCATGAAGTGCCCAAGCGTGGTTTTCATACCTGTTAACATCTGCTGAAGCTTCCTGCTGCTCTGATCTGCTGAGTACTGGACTTTGCCAATTAACCCTGCTTGTCTGCCTGCTACCTGAATTACCTGGACTATTGACCCCTGCATTGCCTGACTACACTTCTGCCTGCTACTTGGATTACCTGGACTATTGACCCCTGCATTGCCGGACTACAGTTCTGCTTGCCATCATCTGTAAGTTCATCTGGACTTCTGACCTTGCACTGCCTGACTACGAGTCTAAACCAGTACACCATATTACTCTGAACTCTGTTTTGCCTTTGTTTCAAGTGACTTTTTTTTTTACCTTTTGCCAGTAAAAATCATCTGTTCCGTTACTCTGCTTCTGTTGGACTCTGTACACACTCCTGCAGTTAGCTACTTTCTGGGTGACTGGTTTAAACACCAGTGTCCTGACTGGAGTCAGTAGTCAGCAATATTGGGCTAATTCCTAGTCCACTATCAGCTGACCCAGAGGATCCACATCCTCTGGTAATGACAGCCATGCTCAACAAGGCCTTCCTACATCGTATCATAGCTGTCCAGGGGTGAACCTCACAGGTAATAATCTGCTCAAGATTTCCAGACCAAATAGCAGGGATTACACAATAAGTAAGGGGGAGGTCCCAGTGTCAAAGCTCCTCCCACATACAGGGTTATGGTCTGTCTTACACCCACTGATAAGAGGCTCTGGAACCTGCACTCAGGATTGTGATAACAACTGCAATCCCCTCCACATCAACACAGAGAAAGGAGGGGTAAGAGAATGAACTTTGTAAAGAGCTGGAAACAACATATGTGTTATGTCACAAAAAAGGCCGAATAGCATGATGCACAGAACACAAAAAAATAGAGAATGAACTTTGCACCTGAAACATTATAAGTTTATGATCCAAGAAGATCAGAAGTGAAAAATAATAGTAATAAAGAAAATAAAGTAATAGAGAAAGGTTCTCTGAAGTAGGTAAAATATATAAGGGTTTAAAGGACATTATTAGAAATCAGAATGATAGCAATAGTATAGTGAGTATAAAAAAAGGATGGAGGGGTAACTAATAAAATAAATGAAATAATGGAAGAGTTTGTTCATAATTTCCAAAAGATCTATACCTCAGAAAGGAAAGAAGAAGGGGTAGAGGGTATAAAGAAATATCTTGAGGGCTTGGAGTTACCTAGAATATCGGAACAAGAACGTAAACGACTAGATGAGCCAATATCGGTTAGGGAATTAGAAGAAACCCTTAGACAGATTAAGGGTAACTCTGCCCCAGGTAAAGATGGGCTAGCTTATGAGGTCTATAGGAAATATTCGGACATATTGCTGCCGGCCCTATACAGGGTATTGATAGAGGCTAAGAGTGTGGGAGAGTTGCCTGACACCATGAAGGACGCTCTGATCATCCTGCTACATAAAAAAGGGAAAGATGCAAATGAAATGGGGTCTTATAGACCCATATCATTATTAAATACCGATGTTAAAATATACGCCAGATTGCTGGCCAATCGCCTGATCAGGGTGATTAGGGGCGTAATTCATGGTGATCAGAATGGTTTTATGCCAGGCGGAAGTACAAAAAAAAACCTAAGGCGGCTATTTGAGAACATCGCAGTGGCGGGTTGTGGGGGGTCTCACTCCATCCTGTCGATGGATGCTATGAAGGCTTTCGACAGGGTGGAGTGGGACTTTTTATGGGCAGTAATGGAAAAGAACGGGTTCGGCAGTGAATATATCCAAATGTTTAAGCTGCTCTATGGAAAACCCAGAGCTTCCCTATTGATAAATGGAAGGGAATCCTGACTGTTTGGGCTTAGTAGGGGCACAAGACAGGGGTGTCCTTTGTCCCCCCTTCTCTTCGCCCTGGTGATGGAACCATTGGCAGTAAGAATAAGAGCGGAGCCAATGCTGGAGGGGTTCGGGGCGAGGGGGGGGGAGACA
The DNA here is from genome assembly GCA_900303285.1 of Rhinella marina. Lineage (NCBI taxonomy): Eukaryota > Metazoa > Chordata > Amphibia > Anura > Bufonidae > Rhinella > Rhinella marina. Next base: position 40,496 of record ONZH01010046.1, on the reverse strand, counting down.
GGATATCTCTGTATGCGGATGATGTTTTGGTGTATTTGAAGTCCCCTGAAGCCTCATTATCTAGGGTTATCGAATTAGTTGAAGAATTCGGATTGTACTCGGGCTTTGCCATTAACTGGGGGAAGTCGGCACTCCTCCCATTAGGGAGGAAACTTAATCTCCAGGGTCAAGAACATAGTGTTATTATTTTGCAGGAAAATCAGTCTTTAAAATATTTGGGTATAGCGGTGTCAAGGGATATCACTCGGTATTATGAGGAAAATTTAGTTCCCCTTATATCGGATATACAGAAAAAGACCCGATTATGGAACAGCTTGCCCATCTCCAAGGGAGATAGGATTACCCTAATAAAGGCTATATTGATGCCTAAGTTATTATATGTGATCATGGTCTGTCCGGTATGGTGGGATGATAAATTATTTACAAAGATCATTGTCGCATTTAATGCGCTTATTTGGGGGAGGGGAAGGGGAAGGATACGACAGGATTATTTAGTTCCGGACTGGAAGGATGGAGGAATAGCATTTCCGGATGTGGAAGCTTATTTTTTGGCAGCAAAGGTGTCGTATCTAATGGAGTGGAAAAATAATGAATACTTTAAATGGTTGGTCGACAGGTACAAAGGAAGTTATGGGTCGATTTTGGAACTGCTAGAATCCGGACAGATGGAGAAGAGACATAAGGGTATTAAAAAACGTTGGAGCGGAGCATAGCTGAAACATGGAAAAAGATAAAAAATATGACGGGCGTGGGGAAAATCAGCGATCTCACCCCTCTTTGGTGTAATAAAGATATTGGAGAGCTATATAAAATTGGCACCCTGACTCAATTGAAAAAATTAGGGATACATAAAATAAAGGATGTATGGGTAGAAGGTAAGGTGCTGGAGTGGCATGAACTACAACGTATATATAAAGCTCCCACTACTGCATGGTTTGAGTATGGGCAACTTAAAGATGCGATGAAAAATGTTAAAGAAATACATATGATTGAAGTGAGGGAGGCATCAGATCTACTCAAACTGATAATAAATGGGGGAGGGGTAAAGGTTGCAAAACTTTATATTCTGATAAGAGAGAAGAAGCATGAGGACATCTTTAAGAAAAAGCATGAAATCTGGGAAAGGAAAGCAATAGATCTAGATGGTAGAAGTTGGGAAATAATAAATCGTAATATGAAAAAAGTATCCACTAACCTTAACCATAGGATTGAACAATTTAATATAATTAATATGGTCTATTACTCTCCAAAGTTTCTTTGTAAAATAGGTAGAAGGGACAATGATGGATGTCCCAAGTGTGGGATGGAGGGTGCTGATTTTTTCCATATGATCTGGCATTGCACGGTCGTTCGGAGGTTTTGGGTAGCAATTTGTGAAATTATATCTGAGGAAATAGGGCAAAGGTTAGAATACAACATTGAAACGTTGATCTTGGGAGAGGACTCTAAAATTAAAATCAACAGGGCACAAAAGAATCAGCTGGTTAGAAAATTATTTTTGGCTCGCCTGGTAATACTTCGGTTATGGATGTCGAGCTTGCCTCCTACAATCTCCGAATGGCCAAAATTAATTAAGAATTTCGTAAGGTATGATAAAAGGTAAAAAAAAAGTCTGTTGTTTTTTTTTTTTTTTTTTATTTTTAGGGTCCCCTCTTCATATGGGTGGGGGGTTGGGGTCGGTGGGATTTATAAATGCAAATGTTATGGTATTTGTAAATTTTAAAGTTGGTAATGGAAAAAATTCTTTCTGAATCAGTTTAATATGTAAAGTTTTAATAATGAATAAAAATTAAAATAAAAAAAAAAAGAAGTGAAAAAATCCTCAATGAAAGACACTTCTTGTTAGTTCAACACACAGTTGATTTTAGTTTTTTTTTTTTTTTTAAGAGATTCAGTGGTTACAAAATGGTTTTCTGTCAAATGACTAGGCCATATATGTACAATAGGTCCTGATGTTGGTAGTTGAAAATGAATTAAAGTGGAAGAACCGGGGGTAGAATATATTGTATTCTGAAGAACTGATTGGTTCTGTCCCCTCTAATTCTGTCTCTTTTATATTACCTTTAATATTCTGTATAATAAAGTCTTCCTTGTAATGTAGAGATAATTAGTACCCATCCCCCATTGTCCTAAGACCAAATTCATGAGTGATCTCAGAGACATGCATGCTGCAAACTGAAGGAGCGGCTAAAAGGTATAAACTCTGTTACACACATACATTAATTGGCACTCCACTGAAGAAGCCTGACCGTGTGGATTTACCCTTAGAGATGATATAGGTGTGGCCAATACAAAGAAACAGGGCATGATTTACTCATTCCAAGGACTTTACAAAGGACCAGGAAAGGTGATTCAGACATCAATATAGGAAAGGATTCTTTACAGTTAGATTAGTCAAACTTGGGAATGCCCAATCCCCATAGGTAGTAATTACAGATACTATGTCAGCATTGTAAAAAGGACCAGATGTTTACCTAATAGCAAACGGCTTTGAGGGTTCTAATTAATCTAACAATTACTTTTGTATAATTGATCTGAGAAAGGTTGAATTTGATGGACCTGTGTCTTTTTCAACCTATGTAACTATAAATTCTTAGTAATTTTATATGCATGTTTCTGATATCTGACTCTGTTATTTTGTTTATATTTTCTTTTAATTTCTTATATATTTATTATTATTTTCTTTTCTTATGTATGTAATTAATCCATATGATATAATATACTAAACTAAAATCACCTAGTTGCTTTTCTGGGCGCCTGTTGAGCCACTCTACTGTGTGGTGATTTTTTCTTTCCTGGGATGCTGATAAAGATCAGCTCTCCACGCACTTTAATCATTGGGACTGGTTGAGCAGTCAGAATTGTATAATTAAAGGGGTTGTCTCACTTCAGTAAGTTACATTTATCATGTAGAGAAAGTTAATACAAGGCACTTACTAAGTTATTATTATTATCCATATTACTTCCTTTGCTGGCTGGATTCATTTTTTCATCACATTATACACTGCTCGTTTCCATGGTTATAAACCACCCTGCAATCCATCAGTGGTGGTTGTGCTTGCACACTATAGGAAAAAGCAACAGCCTCTCTGGTGGCCGGGACCGTGGGACTGCACGTAGGCTAGTGCTTTTTTCTATAGTGCGCAAACACAGCCACCGCTGTTGGATGGATGGCTGCATGGAAATGAGCAGTGTGTAATGTGATAGAAAAATGAATCCAGCCAGGAAAGGAAACAATATGGATAATAACAATACATTAGTAAGTTCCTTGTATTAACTTTCTCTACATGATAAATGCCAATTGCTGAAGTGAGACAACCCCTTTAAACTCTATATTGTGTAAGGATTCAGGGATTTTGGAATTTCTAGAAGGTAAGGATCATGCTTTATCTTTGCTCTTGACTCGAGATGTGGCCACTCAGTGGTTATGTTGTGAGTTGCAACCTTTCATTAATATTGCTAGCATTTCCTAAAATTGTATTCAATTTTGTTTCATTAGAAATTGTAGCCCTTAAATGGGTTGTGTCACAAAACATATTCTTTACAATTTTCAAACCAGCACCTGGCTCTGAATACTTTTGCAATTTCATGTAATTAAATGTTTTGTATAGCCAGTGAGCTATTCAATAAAATGTATCTGTATAGCGCCACCTGCTGTTTGTTCACTTTCTTATTTTTTTGTCCACCTCACTGAGCAGGTCGAACATGCTCAGTTTAAATCGTAAACTGTCACCATCCATATGTACTGTTAGAAGCTATGGCAATTATAGGGAAAGAGCTGCAGCAGAAAGGACATGCCCCTTGCACTGCTAGGCTGAAGATAATGTAGCAGAGCAATTGGAGCAATGAATATGTAGATCTTTGGACCCACGTCCAGTTCAGGACTGGTTCTAGCTTTATTAGAAAGGTATCGTCATGTATAGTGTAGAGCGAAGTATTCGAAGCAGAATTTGGACCGAAGTTTTGGAAAACTTTGATTCTAAATTAATCCAAATTTCTTTGTGCTTTATGGTGACAAATAAGGTTTTCCTAAAATGGCGGCTGCACATGATACAAAGCAAAACTAACTGGGTCATTTATCAAACTGGTGTAAAGTAGAACTGGCTTAGTTGCCCATAGCAACCAATCAGATTCCACCTTTCATTTTTGACTGCTCCTTTAGAAAATGAAAGGTGGAATCTAATTGATTGCTATGGGCGACATAGTCAGCTCTACTTTACACCAGTTTGATATCCATAAGTGTAGAGGAGACAAGCCTGAGAACGCAAGATCACCCATAATGTCATGGAGCCAGCCAATCCGCAGATAGCCAACCCCTGTGATGTCACAGCCCTATAAAACCCTCATCCTCTGCAGTCTTCGCCATTGTCCTGTAGGCTGAATACAGGGAGAGATGAGGCAACCACTAATGATCTACGGACAGTGTTCATGAAAACGATTAATAGAAGAATAATGGAGAAGAGAGTGCAGGGAGACTTATTCTGTGTCAGTCTGATTTATTTATTCCTACATTTACTTATTCCTACATCAGCCATAAACTAAGATATGTAATTCAATACCAATAAGATGGAAGCCGTTAGTATTCCAATGCCAGCGTGTCAACCAATACCATCCAGTCTGCACCTTTTATGGGGCCAGGACTAGATCACCATCCTTTTCATTTGCTGGCTTTACTTCTTCCAAATCATCCTTCTTGGTCTCCATGTCCTAGAAAAGTCAGTAAGATGCAGAGAGAGGAGGAGCTTGATGTTCCTGATAACTTATTCTCATCGATATTAGTTGACATGGAATAGGAGGAAAAGCAGATGGAAGAAGAAGGGCAGGAGAGTGCTGGGGTTGGAGAAGTGGGTACAGCCCCTATTTAAAGGTACATTAAAGGTGCCGCGCAGTCATTAACAATGAAGCCTGACAATACAGTACTGTCTTCGTTATTAAATGAAAGGCAGCTGTAGGATAATTGGCCATGTGCTTCATCACGGAAGCATGGCCACAACCCGCCCACAACACAGCTGCTCCGTGTGGTCTTACCTCAAGGCACAGTGGCCTGAGTATACCTGATATATAGTGATTTGTAACAAATTAATTTGGAAGAAATCAAATTTTTTGGTGATTTTCGTCAAAATGGCTGAAACAAACTTTTCAAAATTTTGCTCATCTCTAGTCATGCACTATATGATGTCTAATTTTCGTGTTTTACATCAATCATGGCAAAACCCCTAACTAAATTTCAGAGGTGTAATAAAGCTCCTGGGCCCCAATGCAAATCTTTAAGAAAGTCTCCACCTACTATAATACTGGTGCCTGCACATGTGGCATTGGAGTCTTTGGGCCTCCTCCATCACCAGAACACAGCTGCAAGAACCAACTCTGCATCCCTACAGCTACAACCCTTATGACATCCATGTTATAACATATTTTACTCTAGTAATCTATATACAAAAATAATTTGTAGACGACTACTGAAGTGACATTTGCCAATTATGTCTCATTTATAAAGCTATAGTTTCTGTTCCTTTGGCTTCATTTCAATGACTTATTATTCTGTAATTCTCTGGTAATCAGAGGACATTTATTAAATGGGTAAATATTTCACAGATGTTGGAAAATCCTTCCAGGCATCATTAATATTAGTTTAGAAAAGACCAATCTTCAAATATCACAATTAATAATTACACTGGCTCCAATTTATTCCAGATTAATGAGGACATTTTATCCGCACCTGGATTGTACTTACACCTAGAGAAGCAATAATTACATGTCATAAAGTTCACTTCTGAATATAAAATATAATGTAGATGACACTGATGAGTCACAGTGTTTGTGCTGGTTTCTCTCTTTGCAGTTGATGTGTTGGCTGGTGATCTCTTTTTAAAGGGGTTGTGCCAAGTGCCAAACTTTTCAAAATTTTGCTCATCACTAGTCATGCACTATATGATGTCTAATTTTCGTGTTGGCTGATGTGTTGGCTGGTGATCTCTTTTTAAAGGGGTTGTGCCAAGTTTTTGAGCTATTTCCTATCCACAGTTCCCCCATTCTGATGGAGTGTCAGGTCGAGTATGTGCAATTCCAATCTCTCTATGGTTAGAGTACAGCGCTGATCTATCTCTGGTGCTCCGAAAGAGAATAAATGGAGCAGGGGAGTACATGCTCGACCTGCCACTCCATCAGAATGGGGAAACAAGACCCCCTATTCTCAGGATTGTTGGGGGTCCCAGCATTTGGACACCCAGTGATCAACTAGTTATGCCGTATCCTGTCATTCCTCATAATAAATTAGGAGTATCTTTGCCCTGTCATGCACCAGAAATGAAAGTGTACGCCAGCCAGAAGTTTGTACAGACTTCGGCTATAACATCCAGCAGTTGCTGGCAAAAATTATAGTAAATCTGGCAGGCCAGGTTAAGCGCCCCCCTCACTAAGTCATCCCCCCTTTTCTATCTATCTGCCTGTCATTATGTAGCAATATCGCTGTCATTTCTGAGACCCTTTTCTTTTTTTTCATTTCTGATACCCTTGTATCATCTCCCAACTTGACAATATGCTTGTGAGCACAGAACGGGAGTAATTTTAATTTTGGGGCTAGAGATGAGCAAATTGATTTAAATTAAATGGATATATCCTGAATTTCACAAATATTCTTCTTCTAAAAGCAAATGAATGTCCTATATGTATTTGAACTTGTACTCTTTGAATTTTAATTTGCAACACTGCAGAGTAAATCCTGCTCTGTCAGCTGCTGGATGGCTGTGTTCAAATGCCAATCAGCTACTCCTAGATATACCTGGATGTTTCTTTCAGTAGTTGTCTGAGCAATAAGTCTTTACAGACCCTGCCAGGTCCTCTAGTATGCCTGACTAAAAATAGCTATATCTGTTTGTGTACCAACATCTGCCTATCTCCTGGTCTTTGAGTCTGCTGAATGACCTGACCCATGCCTGTTCACCAAACTGACTCTAAGGTACTTTCTCTGACCTCTGGACTGTATTTGGATTTGCCTGCCTTGACCTTGGCCTGTTTCCTGACTTCTAGTATAACCTGATCCCTTGGTGTTCAGCAACTACACCAGGACTATTCCAAGAGGAAGTGCCTGGTGGCTCCCCTGAATTGAAGACCAGATCCATGAATTAGGGTTAAAGAGTGAAAACAAGATGACTGCCAGGACGATTCCTTCAGGAATAGTTGGCACAGTGGTTTCATAAACATTTTATGTAACAGCTATATATGTCATTGTCTCTCTGATGTGCTATTGCTGTCATATTAAAGAGATTAAGGGGAGAGTGGGAGAAATTATCCCTGTTGCATAAAAAAATGAAGACTAATGGAAAAGTAATTTAAGGTACTTACTGGGACTGGGAGAAAAAAAGCAAAATCATTATTAGCTTTTATTTCCATAAATGTAATTGCATTGGAAATACTACACATTTAATTCAAAATCAAAACCATAACAAAAAGGTATCCAGTTTTTGTTAATTAGTGTTGAGCGAGCATGCTCGGCCGAATACAATATTCGGCTGAGCATGGCGGCGCTCGGGACCACGCGGTGTTTGGCTGAACACCGTGTGTACTCGAGCGCCATGCTCGAGTCCCCTCCCCGCACGCTACTTAGCCAATTAGCGTGCGAGGAGGTACTGGCATTCACTGTAATGCTGTAGCCAGGTTGGCTACTGGCATTACAGTGATTAGCTAGCCGGGAACGCGTCATCGGGTGCTATATAGCACCCGGTGACATGTGACCCGGCTCAGTCTGAGTCAGGGAGAGCTGCTTCAAGGAGGGACAGATAGTGTAGGGATAGAAATTGGCTGGGCAGGGCTAGTTTTTTTGTTGAAAAGACCCAAAAGCCCTTTTAAGGGCTATTATATCTGGCTGCAATATATTTTTTTTGAGGGGGGGGGTCAAAAATTGCACAAGGTTGCCTGACCTAAACACCACCTGAGCAGCGTGTGCATTATAACATTTCTGTATCCTATATACCTGACATCTGGTGTCATTTTTTCTGCAGCTAATCAAGGCGATATTACCTGCGCTGCGTCTGCTGTATAACGTTTGCGCAAGGAGAGACAGATAGTGTAGGGATAGGATTTGGCTAGGCAGGGCTAGTTGTTCTTTTTAAAAGACCCAAAAGTCCTTTTAAGGACTATTGTTATATAACATCGTTCCCAGCAGTGACTTTGGAGTCCAAAATGCATTCAGACATTCTCCCATGCTGTTCCCAAACCCTTTCAGTGGTGTTTCCACCATTTTCTCACCTTTCCCTATGAACCAGACACCCTCCCCTCTTCAGAGCAGGGGGTGCCTGGTTTAGTGCTCAGGTTCTCCCGTTGACTTCAATTATACTTGGGTGCTCGGTCGAGCACTCGAGCACCGCCTAGTGGTCGACCCGAGCACCCGAACACCCGAGCACTACGGTGCTCGATCAACACTAGTGTTAATCCTTTACAAAAAGTAAAGAAAAGGGATATTAGGATGTTCCAAAAAATGCAATGCCAACATTTTTCTTTAAAAACTTTAATGGCTTGTATAAAGTGAAAAATGTTTGAGATTTCACTTTACTTTGAATTACTAAACTAATATTTAGTGGCATAACCATTGTTTCTGACAACTGCTTGACATCTATGTGGCATGGAGTATACCAACTTCTGGCACATCTGAACAGGTATTCCAGACCAGAAAGATTGGTATACATTTCTCAGTACTTCTACATTTTTGTGTTTCACATTATAAACAGTATTTTTGAAGTCACCCCACATGTTCTCTATGGGATTTAGGTAAGGGGATTGGACTGGAAACTACTATGACTTAAAATCAATTTTCAGGGGTTTTCTAACATACTGTCTGCGGCTACAAGACACAAAAAGAATAATTTTGTTTTCATCTGTCCACAAAATGTCGCAACATTTCTCTTTGTGACAGTCAGTGGGGGAGATTTATTAAGGCTGGTGTACCCATACATCCTTCTTGATCTCCCCACACTGGTGTGAGATCCACATAATTTATTAAGAGGCAGATGCCTCTTAATAAATTAGGAACATCTTTGCCATGCCGTGCACCACAAGTTATAGTAAATCTGATGGGCCAGGCGAAGCGGCCACTCATTAACCCACACCCCCTTTTCTCACAATTTTTTTTTTGCCACCATAATTTGTGACCTTTTTACACAACAATTGTGGGATAAACTTGGCTTCACTTTATCGCCTTGATGATTGTAGCAGTACTCACTGGTAACTTTAGATCTTCTTTGATCTTTCCAAAGGTGATTATTGACCTTTGCCATTTTGGGTATTCTTTGATCCATTAGAACAGTAGTTTACTGCTATCCTTCCGCATCTTTCAGGTTTTGGTTGCCATTTCAAGGCATTTGAGATAATTTTCATCTGAGCAGCCTATTACTTGTAGCATATTTATACAAGCACACAATGACACATGGTTCGGCTCAGTCTTAGTCAGGGAGAGCTGCAACAGGAGGGACAGATAGTGTAGGGATAGGAATTTGTTAGGCAGGTTTAGTTTGAATCTTTCAGAGAGCCAAAAGTTGTTTTAAGGACTATGATTTTATCTTGCTCATATTTATATTATTAGCACAGCCTGCGCACAATTGTTTGGCCGCTGCTGACAGTGACACAACCTCTGCTACATCTGTAGTGTTACATTTGCGCATCCTAAATACCTGTGACATTCAGTGTAATTTTTCCACCACTGGTGACAATGACACAGCCTCTTCTACATCTGTTGTGTTACATTTGCGCATTCTAAATACCTGTGACATTCAGTGTAATTTTTTTGCCACTGGTGACAGCGACATTACCTGCGCTACATCTGCTGTATAACGTTTGCACATCCTAAATACCTGTGACATTCTGTGAAATTTTTTCTGCCGCTGGTGACAGCGACATTACGTGCTCTATATCTGTTGTGTTACATTTGCGCATCCTAAATACCTGTGACATTCAGTGTAATTTTATCTCCACTGGTGACAGCGACAGTACCCATGCTACATCTGCTGTATAACATTTGCGCATCCTAAATACCTGTGACATTCAGTGTAATTATTTCGCCGCTGGTAACAGCGACATTACCTGCACTACATCTCCTGTATAACATTTGCGCATCCTAAATATCTGTGACATTGAATGTAATTTTTTCTCTAAAATTGATTTTATCTTTGGCTTTGTGCGTATTATTGTCAGTCTGTAAAAGTGGCATCAGGCGGGTAGCAGCATCAGAATAGTGACTGAAGCATGTTGCCAGAAGTAATGGGCCATTTTTCACAATATTTTGGTGTGGCTGCCAGAATGATCTAGTCTGGTGCATCGGGCACTGGTGTGTGGAAATCCTGGCTGATCCATGCCTGATTCATCTTTACAAAGGTTAGTCTCTCAACATTTTATGTTGAAAGGGGGGGTTCTCTTTGGGGTAACTATGGCCCCCACCACACTAAACACCCACTCTGATACCATACTAATGGCCTGACAAACTTGTCCAGGGCAAACTTGGCCAGTTGCGGCCACAAATCAAGTATGGTTCCCCAGTAGAGATGAGCGAGTAGTGAAATATTCGAAAGTTCGAAATTCGATTCGAATAGACCGCGAAATTCGACTATTCGACCGAATATCGAATCCCATTAAAGTCTATGGGAAAAAAATGCTTGCCACTTGGAAATATCAATTCGACCACTTGGAGGTCACCAAGTCCACCCTGAAACCTCAGAAAAGGATGCCAACACTGCTGGAATGCAACTGGGACAGCAGGGGAAGCATGTCTGCGTGCATATAACGCGCCCAAGTCGCACTATTACGCCACTATCACAGCCTCTCAACAATACACTCCAAAGACAATGTAACCTCTCTGTAAAGTGAGACCATACAAGGAAACCTTCTTTCCTCTACATTGCCATGGACCCCAAGCCAAACTAGACAAAAAAGAAGATAAAATTCTGCACCCCTTAAAATCACGTTGCCTATGACAACCACAGATGGCATAGGCAAAGGGGAAAGCAAATAGACCCCACCCCTAATTGTCATTGTGTGTGTGTGTGAGATGTGGTCAGACATGTCTTCTTTAAAATGTAAAAACAACTCAAACACATGCAGAAGCCTTAAAATGCCCAAATTGTTGGCGCTTGAGATGTCAGTGACCCGACCTGGCCCAGTGTCATGTCTAGCAGGTAAAGCAGTGGGGATGTTGAGGGATGCGTAGGACCGCAAAAGGCAGGAAGAGGCCGTGGGCTGGCCAGAGGCTCATGGAAAATTTTGTGGAGGCCCAAGAGGTGAGATCTCTTAAAAATTGTGTGGAGGCCCAAGAGGTGAGACCTCTTAAAAATTGTGTGGAGGCCCAAGAGGTGAGACCTCTTAAAAATTATGTGGAGGCCCAAGAGGTGAGACCTCTTAAAAATTATGTGGAGGCCCAAGAGGTGAGACCCGTTAAAAATTGTGTGGAGGCTAAAGAGGTGAGACCTGTTAAAAATTTTGTGGAGGCCCAAGAGGTGAGACCTTGATAAAATTTTGTGGAGGCCCAAGAGGTGAGACCTCTTAAACATTTTCTGGAGGCCCAAGAGGTGAGACCCGTTAAAAATTGTGTGGAGGCTAAAGAGGTGAGACCTGTTAAAAATTTTGTGGAGGCCCAAGAGGTGAGACCTTGATAAAATTTTGTGGAGGCCCAAGAGGTGAGACCTGTTAAAAATTTTGTGGATGCCCAAGAGGTGAGACCTTGATAAAATTATGTGGAGGCCCAAGAGGTGAGACCTGTTAAAAATTTTGTGGATGCCCAAGAGGTGAGACCTTGATAAAATTATGTGGAGGCCCAAGAGGTGAGACCTGTTAAAAATTTTGTGGAGGCCCAAGAGGTGAGACCTTGATAAAATTTTGTGGAGGCCCAAGAGGTGAGACCTTGATAAAATTTTGTGGAGGCCCAAGATGTGAGACCTCTTAAACATTTTGTGGAGGCCCAAGAGGTGAGACCTGTTAAAAATTTTGTGGATGCCCAAGAGGTGAGACCTTGATAAAATTATGTGGAGGCCCAAGAGGTGAGACCTGTTAAAAATTTTGTGGATGCCCAAGAGGTGAGCCTTGATAAAATTATGTGGAGGCCCAAGAGGTGAGACCTGTTAAAAATTTTGTGGATGCCCAAGAGGTGAGACCTTGATAAAATTATGTGGAGGCCCAAGAGGTGAGACCTGTTAAAAATTTTGTGGATGCCCAAGAGGTGAGACCTTGATAAAATTATGTGGAGGCCCAAGAGGTGAGACCTGTTAAAAATTTTGTGGAGGCCCAAGAGATGAGACCTTGATAAAATTTTGTGGAGGCCCAAGAGGTGAGACCTTGATAAAATTTTGTGGAGGCCCAAGAGGTGAGACCTCTTAAACATTTTGTGGAGGCCCAAGAGGTGAGACCTGTTAAAAATTTTGTGGAGGCCCAAGAGGTGAGACCTCTTAAAAATTATGTGGAGGCCCAAGAGGTGAGACCTCTTAAAAATTGTGTGGAGGCCCAAGAGGTGAGACCTCTTAAAAATTATGTGGAGGATCAAGAGGTGAGACCTCTTAAACATTTTGTGGAGGCCCAAGAGGTGAGACCTCTTAAAAATTATGTGGAGGCCCAAGAGGTGAGACCTCTTAAAAATTATGTGGAGGCCCAAGAGGTGAGACCCGTTAAAAATTGTGTGGAGGCTAAAGAGGTGAGACCTTTTAAAAATTGTTTGTAGGCCCAAGAGGTGAGACCTCTTAAAAATTTTGTGGAGGCCCAAGAGGTGAGCCATAAATATATAAATTTTTCTTATTTACGGAGCAATTCTACGGCGGTTAAGGAGGAGGAGGAGGAGGAGGTGGAGGAGGAAATGGCACTTCATACAGATGGCACTTCACTTTTGGCTGCTTTCCACTGTTGGAGAAGCAAAGTCCGGGTCAATCCACTTGCTGTTCATTTTGATTAGCGTCAGCCTGTCGGCACTGTCGGTTGACAGGCGGCTGCGCTTATCGGTTATAATGCCCCTGGCTGCGCTGAACACCCTTTCTGATAGCACGCTGGCGGCAGGGCAGGCAAGCACCTCCAAGGCGTACAGGGACAGTTCCAGCCACGTGTCCAACTTGGAGACCCAGTAAGTGTAGGACGCTGAGGGATCGGGGAGGACAGGGGTACGGTCTGCCAGGTACTCCCGCAACATCCGCCGATACTTGTCCCTCCTGCTGATAGCGGGCCCCGCAGTGATGGAAGTTGCACGAGGGGGTGCCATGAACGTGTCCCACACCTTGGAGAGTGTTCCCCTGGTGGCTGTGGGCCTGATTGATGTTGTGGCACTCTGGGAGACCCTCTCCTCTCTGCCGCCAGCGATGGTGGGTGGGAAAATCTCCATCATGTTCTGCACGAGTTCCCTCTGGTATTCCAGCAATCGATTCGTCCTCTCCTCTACCGGAATAAAAGAAGAGACGTTATCTTTATACCGGGGGTCCAGGAGTGCGAAGACCCAGTACAGTTTGTTCTCCACTATCCGGACAACACGTGTGTCTCGGGAAAAGCAGCCCAGCATGAAGTCAGCCATGTGTGCCAGACTCTGAATACGCATGACGTCACTGCCCCCACCAGAAGGATCACTTGCCATTTCCTCCTCTTCCGCCTCCTCTCCGCCCCATCCGCGCTGAACCAATGGGACGCACACAGCCTGACTGCTACCCTCGCCGCCAGCATCCTCCTCCTCTTCCACAGCCACCTCCACGTCGTCGTCCTCCTCCTCCTCCTCATCCTCATCCTCCTGCAACTGCCACCGTGAAGCAGACAAAAGTGTGGTCTGACTGTGTAGCTCCGTTGCGTCTCCTCCTACCCCCGTCTCCTCTGCGTGCAATGCGTTCTCCCTTATTGCGATGAGTGATTCTTTAAGGACGCATAGGAGCGGGATGGTTACGCTCACTATAGCGTCCTCGCTGCTGACCTTCTTGGTGGACTCCTCAAAGATACGCAGTACATCGCATATGTCTGCCATCCATGGCCACTCGTGGTTGGCAAACTGAGGGAGCTGAGTTGGAGGCACGCGTGGATTCATAATCTGGTACTCCATCAATGCTCTCTGCTGCTCACACACCCTGGCCAACATGGAATAGGTGGAATTCCAGCGAGTCGGCAGGTCGCACAACAGCCGATGTTCAGGCAAATGGAGGCGTTGCTGGAGTTTTTTTAAGCTAGCAGCAGCTACAGTTGACTTCCGAAAGTGAGCGCACAAGCGCCGCACTTTCACCAGTAGCTCTGCCAGGTTGGGGTAAGTCTTTAGAAATTTTTGGACTACCAGATTAAAAATGTGGGCCAGGCATGGTACGTGATTGAGTTCGGCAAGCTCCAGAGCCGCCACCAGGTTACGGCCGTTATCGCACACGACCATGCCTGGTCCTAGCTGCAGCGGCGACAGCCACATCTCCGTCTGCTGCAATATGGCGTCCCTCACCTCTGGGGCGCTGTGCTTCCTGTCGCCCAAGCTGATGAGCTTAAGCACCGCCTGCTGACGTCTCCCCGCGCCAGTGCTGCAACGCTTCCAGCTAGCGGCTGAGGGCGATGTTAAGGCAGAGGAGGAGGAGGAGGAGGAAGAGGAGGGGGGTGTATCAGAACCCATGCTGGCAATCTTGGGCAGGGGTGGTAGGTAGGCCGTCTCTGTTTGCGACCTCGTCCCCGCTTCCACAACATTCACCCAGTGTGCCGTCAAAGAAATGTATCGTCCCTGGCCGCAAGCGCTTGTCCACGAGTCGGTGGTCAAGTGGACCTTTGCGCTGACTGCGTACCTCAGGGCCCGCCTGATGTTACGCGACACGTGCTGGTGCAGGGCGGGGACGGCACTCCGGGAAAAGTAGTGGCGGCTGGGGACGGAATAGCGAGGTGCGGCAGCCGCCATCAGGTCGCGGAAGGCCTGCGTCTCCACAAGCCTAAACGGCAACATCTCCAGGGCCAGCAGTTTGGAGATGTGGCAGTTTAAGGCTTGGGCTTGGGGGTGACTCGAGGCGTACTTCCGCCTGCGGTCGAACGCCTGCGAGATGGACAGTTGTTGGGACGAGGAGTGTGAAGGTGCAGGCGAAGAGGCGGGGGAAGGGGAGGCTGAAGGAGAAGGCCCCAAAGTAGCCGAGGCAGATGTGGAGGTGTCCTGGCTGGAGGTCTGGACCGCAGTGGCAGCACACAACAAAGGGGAAGAGGCAGTGGCAGGAAGACCTTTCGCAGGTTGTATTGCGTTTGCTCTCTCCCACTCAGCCCAAGGCTTGACTTCCAAGTGACGCCGCATGCCTGAGGTGGTCAAATTGCTCTTCTCAGAGCCCCTACTCAGTTTTGAGTGGCAGAGTGTGCAAACCGCGCTCAGTTTGTCATCCGGACAAACATTAAAAAATCTCCACACCACAGAAGTACGAGGCCTCGATGGGGGAGCTTCGCGCGACTGCCCGCTGCCGGGAACAGCTTCGGCCCTGCTGGCTGTGGCCTCACTTCTCTGTCTGGACTGTCCTCTGCCTGTGGACATCCCTCTGCCTCTTGCTGCCTTTTTCGGTGCTGCGCAGACCACCACCTCTCCACTGCTTTCCTCGCTGGACATCACCCCTGGCCAAGTGGGGTCGGTCATTTCGTCATCCACCACCTCCTCTTCCACTTCCTCACTCTGCTCCTCCTGCTGCCCACTGGACATTCCAACAGCCTTCCTTGATGGCAACTGCGTCTCATCATCATCATCGCTCATGATAACAGATGCTGGCTCAGGGTCCACATCAGCAGGAGATGGCGAAAACTCAAGTGTTTGGGCATCACTACAAACAAATTCCTCTGCTAGCTCCTGGGATTCTTCCGGCACATCTGAAAAAGGACCCGAAAAGAGCTCCTGGGAGGGGTCAATGGTGGGATGACTCTGTTGGCCAGGTGTGGAGGAAGGAGGGTCAGAGTGAGACTGTGTGGATGACTGGCTGGTGGACAACTGTGTGGAAGCGCTATCGGCTATCCATTGCACCACCTGTTCAACCTGCTCAGGCCTCAACAGCGGTGTAACCCGCCCCCTGCTTAACTGTCCCATAAAGGCAGGGATTCTGGATGAGCGGGATCCTGGCTGACCCTCACCAGCACGCATTGTATCCCCACTGGCTTCAACAAGGCCCCCAACAGCATTTCCGCGCCCCCGTCCTCGTCCACGTCCTATTCCGCTAGCCCCCCTCCGCATTTTATTTTTTTTTGGTTACAATATTTTGCCTTCACAGCCGTGAAATTATTTTGCAAGAGAACGCAATGTACAGTTGCCAATTATAAGGCCTATATATTTTATATTTCAAGGTACACAGCCGTGTACTAACTGTTCAGACGGTGGGTATTAACACCAGGTATTTAAATTAGTTTGCAAGAGAACGCACAGTAAAGTTGCCAATTATAAGGCCTATATATTTTATAGTTCAAGGTACACAGCCGTGTACTAACTGTTCAGACGGTGGGTATTAACACCAGGTATTTAAATTAGTTTGCAAGAGAACGCACAGTACAGTTGCCAATTATAAGGCCTAAATATTTTATAGTTCAAGGTACACAGCCGTGTACTAACTGTTCAGACGGTGGGTATTAACACCAGGTATTTAAATTATTTTGCAAGAGAACGCACAGTACAGTTGCCAATTATAAGGCCTATATATTTTATAGTTCAAGGTACACAGCCGTGTACTAACTGTTCAGACGGTGGGTATTAACACCAGGTATTTAAATTAGTTTGCAAGAGAACGCACAGTACAGTTGCCAATTATAAGGCCGATATATTTTATAGTTCAAGGTACACAGCAGTAGTGCCAAATATGGTATGTAGCAGAGCACCTAATACACCACTAATGCCTCTCTCTGTCCCTACTCCAGCAGCTATCCCTGAATACAGCAGCCGTTCTCTGTAAAGTGTATATTGTAGTAAAGCTATCACTGTACTGCACTATAGTAGCCCTGATAAGGGCTTTTAATCACGCTCCTGCCTGTCCAACAGCTAAAACCTGTCTCTCCCTTCTCCAGCCTCTGTCCCTGACTAAGTTCACGCAGCATATGCGTACGAGCAGGAAGAGCTGAGTTTTTAATATTCGAGGTCACATGGTTTTTCCAGCCAATCCATGTAGACGCCGTTTTCGCGCTGCCAGCGTGCTCAGCGTGCCTGTCATACCCCCCCTGCATGGTGATTGGTGGAAAAAGAGCGCCAGGGAAGGTGGGAGGGGAAACGAATTCTAAGTGCGCCATTGCCGTTATACTCGAACGAAATCGAGTACGCCGAATAGCGTAGTATTCTATCGAATACCAGCTCGATCGAACACTACTCGCTCATCTCTATTCCCCAGTAGTCCATGGAATCTTGCATCTGGGATGGCAGAGTGCAGTTCAGGTATGCCCCCTACTGATGGTTGAGGTTCCGCTCCATGTCCTGCTGCTGCTGGGTGGTTTCTTTACTAGGTAGGTGAAGAAAGGTGCTCATCAGAGACTCTAGACTTAAGTTGCTGCTGTTGGAGCTTGTACTGCTCCTGCTATGCACCCCACACCATGGCAGTGAAGTGGGAGTGCAGAGGGGAGTGCAGAGTAGTGAGGGTCTAACATGGTGGAGGGTCAGTAGTCATTCTTCTGCCGAATGATGGTAATGCGGCTGTCATTACGCAAGCAACTCAGAATGCATGAGGCCATTTGCGTAAGGGACTTGGAGGGACTCCCTACCTCAATCTTCACTGCATACTGCAACAGTGTGTTGGGGTCATCTGACTGGTCTTCCTCATCGGCCTCCAGCTCCTCCTGCTCCTCTCCTGTCATTTGTGCAAATAAACCACCCATTTCTGTATATGTTGCTTGTTCGTGAATGTCCTCCTCCTCCTTCACCTCCTCCAGTTCAGCCCCCACAGGGCTCAGTTGGCCGTGAGATGTAAGCACCAGGTCTTCTGTCCCCTGGCCAGTCAGATTTATCAGCATCTGCTCCAGGATGTGGAGGAGTGGAATGACATAATTCATCCTGTAGTCCAGTCGACTAACAAATAAATTGGCCTTCTCAAAGGGCAGGAGCAAAGTTGTCACACATGAGCTGCCACTGGCTAACTTCGAAGTTACATAGGGAAGTACTCCTGTCCACCTGCATCATTAAGAAATCGTTCACAGCTTTGCTCATATAGTTGGTCCAACATGTGGAGGGTAGAGTTGCAATGGGTGGAAACGTCCTATATGAGGGGCCTAATCTGCCTCTGCAGCTCAAGGAGGGCGTATTTTTCAGTGTAAGAGTGGCTGAAGTACATGCACAGTTTCCTGCCCATTTTCAAGATGTCTTATGGTTGGTTGAAGACTTCAGGAACCACTTTACAACCATATTAAAGATGTGTGCCATGCAGGGCACATGGGTCTACCCACCTTGGTGCAGCGCTGACACAATGTTCTTACCATATTCGGTGACTATGGTTTCGATCTTCAGTTGGTGAGGAGATAGCCAGGATTCAATTTCTTCTTGAAGTATACGGAGCAGTTCCTCCCCAGTGTGACTCCAGGCAGGCCAGGTGCAGAACAGTGTGACACCACCATGCTCTACATACTGTAGGTGGTACAGTATGCTGGAGGGTTACTCCAAGTTGTGCCTACAGTGGAGGCTAAGGACAATGCTGAGGATGAGGAGGCAGAGAAGAAAATTTTTTCAGGAATTACAGCTAGAGAACGTGGAGGCAGCATTGCTATCACCTAGCTAAGTTGCTGGTGTGCCTGGACAGGAACCACATTTACAAAATTGTCCGTAAAGGACATATATTGTTCTTGACTGTAGTTACAGCTCCACATGTCGGCGCTGCTGTGAACTTTAGCAGACACCAACAGGCTCAAGGACTGGCCCACCTTCTGTTCAACATATGTGTGCAGGGCTGGTACAGCCTTTTTGTAATGACGGCTTGGGACTCTTCACCCTGGCTAGGCACAACTTAAGCCATCAGTTCTCTGAAAGGTGCAGAGTCCAGCAACTTGGCCAGGAGCATGTTAAGCTTCTGCACCGTTGAATGAGTGCATGCATACTATTGTCTTTTTGCAATCATCTTGGTGAATGATTGCTGTTGAAATGAGTGACATGGAGTAGGAGGAGCATCAAGACTAGTAAATGATTGGAAGGAAAGACAGCTCCCTTCTGCTGAGGTGCTGGAACCTTGACTGCAGGAAAAAGGCTGCGGGCCACTAGGAGATGCCACAACATTAGGGCCACTGTTTTCCCAGGCCACTTTATGGTGACACTCCATGTGTTGATGCAGGGCCAGGGTGCCAACATTGGTACCCTGGCCACGCTTCATCTTCTGCCCGCAGATTGTACACATGGCAACTAGAGATGAGCGAATCTATTTGCAGCTTCGTAGATTCGTATCGAATCTTGGGATTTTTCAGCTGCGAAGTGAATCCGAATATTAGGTGATTTGCTTCGCTTTTGTACGCATTCGCTACGTAGTGTGTCCTATAAATTATACTATTCTATGCTACTATGCTATTTTACGTATAATTTAGTTACTCTATACACTGTCGCGTACGAATTCAATTCAGCGATGCAGACTTTTCCCTGGTAGTTACTCTATACGCTGTTGCATACAAATTCAATTCAGCGATGCAGACTCCTCCCTGGTAGTTCCGCCCCTTTCTCCAGTGCGGGAGGATGACGAAGTAACTCAGGAAATTAAGTTGCGCATTCGTGCGCCTCATCCCTTTTTCCCCCTTTTCAGGTTATTTGGGGAGCCCCTTGAGAGAGGGTTTTTTAAGGAACCTTTGCTGCTTTTTTTTTACCCATTTGGATTACAATTTTACCTATGTGGATTACAAATTGCGACTGAGTTTGGGACTCTGCTCCAGTTCTATGACAAGTGTTAGAAGAAAAGAGACTTAAACGTGTCTGTGAGCATACTAGGTAGGTGATATTTAAAATTTTTATATTATACCTATAATAATGTATTTGCACTTTACCATATATATGTCTCGAATATTCGCTCTGCCTCTGAGGAGTGCACGCCGCGGCCTCTCCTCGTACATGCCTGCGTATTACGTAATCGCTTAGACAATAGTACGCTGAGATTCGTAAGCTATTTGTACGCTCATGTGTACGTCTTCTAAAAAGTTGCGTACATTTTGTAAATGAACGTTCGTTATTAGTGAGCGAATGTTCGCTAATAGCACATAATAACGTATATTTTGTACGCAAATACAACAAATCTAATCGTGGAATATACGAATTTTAGGAAAAGTTCAGCGAATGTTCGGTGAATAATTTTTTTAATGATTCGCTCATCTCTAATGGCAACGCTCATGTCCTTGGGCGACTTGATGAAAAATTCCCAGCTCGGAAAAAATGGCATTTTACCCCTACCACTGGGTGCTGACTGCCTGCTGCTGCCTCTATGAACCCATGCACTGCTAGTTGTTTCCTGACAGGTAGGTGACTAAGTAGCAGGTGGTCACCTCTTTATCCACCTCCCACGTGTGATCGGCCTCATCATCATCCACTACTGTCTGCACGTCACTGATGTCACCCTCACCAGTCTCATGGCCACATGTCTGACCACTTGCAACACCTGCCCCCACGCAACTCTCATTGTCGCTACTTGTCCATCTACAGGAGGAAGCAGCGGATCTCTCCTCCAACTCTTGGCTGGGCAGTAGCTGCTGACTGTCCACAATAGGCTCATTCTCGCTGGAAGGGGAAAAAGAGGAGATGGAGAAGAAAAAGAAAGGCAGGTTCAGGACAGGTGGGAGCACAGAGCTTGTTCCTGGTACAGTACCATGCCAACTAAGCGTGGTGTCGGAACCCACCGAGTCCTGGCTGTGGGTGTCTGATGTCAGTTGAGATGATGTTGAAAACTAAGTCAACCATTCAAGGACAGATGGGTTGCTGGTCAAAACATGGCTGCTAGAGTACATTGGGAGCTTTGGCCTGTTGCTGTGACTGCTGCTAGCACCTCCCCCTTCTTCTGTTGCTACTTCTCCCAGCTCCAGAAACATTTTTGACACTTGTAAGGCTCTGGCACTTGTTTGTCAGACATACTGTTCAGTAACTGTTTGTGTAAAATAGAAGTAGTATTAGACTGCATTTTTACTCCAATTAGAGAATCAAGGCCTAATGGAATTACTTATCTATAAAACAAGGGAAAACAAATAACTGTAAAAATAAAGAGCTATTTCACCCCAGTTACAGAATTAAGTCCTAATCGATTTATTTATATATTACACAAGGTGTAAAATATCAATCAATTCAGTGATGGAGGGGCTAGCCACAGGACTAAGCATAGTGCACCAGATGGCTAATTTGCATATTAGGCAAAAGTATAACTTGGTAGTGGAAACTCTTTGTCCTGGCCTCTCCTAAACTCAGTGGGCTCTTAATACTCTCTAGTTTGGCTTAGATTAAACTTAGTATTTTTAGAAGAAAGATGGTCAGAAAGGGGGTATCTCTATGTCACTGAGGGATTGGGCTCCTTGCTTTTTCAGCTCCTGCTCCAAGAGGCACAGTATACTGCAAAGACAATATCTTTCTGTGTAATGTATGCATGAACTGTGTTTCTTGTATGCACAATATAATAACAGGCCATATACATAGCCACCATTAGATAAGGCTGGTATCATCCTCTACATGGCATATGTTGAGGAGAGGTCAAATTTAGGGATGAGCGAACTTTTGAAAAGTTCGGTTCGCTTTGGCGAACTTTCGTGAAGTTCGGATTCGTACGAACCGAACCTAAAACGAACCTTGCTATAACGGCTGAATAATTGCTGCTACAATAATGGGAGTCTGATAGGGTATAGTTTTGTTTACTTGCAGTTGCTATTACAATGAAAAAAGTGGAAAAAATCCAAGTGACTTCAACAACGGCGACGCAAAATATACGCATATTTGAGAATTTACACTAATGCGTATGCTAATGCGAACATTCCTACTCAAGTAACGAACATACAGTCTAGCGTTGTCAAAGGTACGCTACTTAACTGAATATGTACGCATTAGCGTACTCATACACTGCGTCTGCGAACATTCCTACTCAAGTAACGAACATACAGTCTAGCGTTGTTAAAAGTACGCTACTTAACAGAATACGTACGCATTAGCGTACAAATCTTTAGCGTACTATTCTCACGAATGCTTCGTATGTACGTACGCACGCACGACGTAGAGGCATAGCGATGGCAAGACGAGCAGCTGCGTTTAGCTCTGATGAGCTGAAATACATGGTCTGTGTTATGGACAGGGAGAAATATGATGGCCCACACTGCCATCAACATGTCCACAAAAAGAAGGTCATAGAGGTGGTGATCCGAGGCCTGCTACATCGGTGTAGGACTGTGCGGACCCCGGGCCAGATACAACGCTGATGGTCGGATCTTGTCGCTGCAGTAACAAACCTTGCAGGTCTGATATAGCTCCTCTTCGCCAGCTTCCGGTAGTACTTAAAAGTACCAGCGTGCGGAGACTAACAAGCCCCCCGGTCTTCACCAGAGCCCGCTGCAAGGCAGGATGGATTTGGCTGCCGGGGGCTTGCAGGTCGCTTAACCTTACCGGGAAGCGGTTAGCTGGGGTAGGTGCAAGGCAAGTAGTGCAGAATCAAGCCGAAGTCAGGATACACAGGAATCAAGGCAGATGAAGACAAAACGCTGGAGTACTTGGAAAGGACCTGATACTCTGGCACCAGTTGAAGCTCAGAAAGAGGCTTATATAGGCCATCCCATTAGATCATGTCATGTGACCTCTGGGGGAAGTTCCAGCAATTACCTGTTATGCTATTGACTGGACACTAGAGGGAGTTGCAGTGTGCAACCTGCATTCTGACCACTGGAGGCCACCAGAGTGCCGGAAATGTTGGTGCTGGCAGACACGCTCTCACTGCTGGGATCGACATGAGGGCTGCTGTGGAGATTGCCGGGGGCAACGGCTTGGGGCTCGAGGCGAGTATAACGGCGCTTTGCGCTGAATCGGGACAGATCTAAAAATAAAGACCCCAGAGTGTCTAAAGGAGATACGGGAGGAGATAAGAAGGGGTAAGTAACAAAATATTTGAAAAGTAAAATCATGTTAATAAATTAGTGTACTGTATTGTATATATACCAGTCAGGGTTGCCAACCGTCCACAAATTTCTGGACAGTCCGTAAAAATAGGCAACTTTTTTCCTCTGTCCGTGAAAAAAATAGAGGTGTCCGTGATTTTTTAGAGGCTGGCGATACTACATTATTTTGGTGGTAATTATTTTACAGCTCACAGTAAATGGTGGTAATGAGTTCTGATCAGTATAGTGAGCTATAGACCTTTATTACTTATAATATTTATCCTTCATTATGGTTTTCAAATTTTTCCTTAGAAAATGTTGGCCGTCCGTGATTTTGGGATAAGTTGTCCAAAGTTGTCCAGAAAAAAAAAAAATTGTAGTTGGCAACCCTGATACCAGTGCCAATAATGAAAACCGTATAGAAGGACAACGTGGGTGTGCGTGGTGCGCTGCAGCAATTTTCTTTCATGCTAGGCCACGCCTCTAAAATCCACTCAAACAAGTGAAGGTATTCTCAGATACGTACCCCTTCCCAGTAATTTGCCTTAGGCTACTTTCACATATGTGGTGGTGATCCGGCAGGCTGATCCGCGGTATTTGTCCTGCAAATTCAAGACGTTCTTGCTGGATAGCGGCCATTTCAGCGCCGTCACCCATTATTGTTGATGGGGCTGGCCTTTCTCCCTTTTGTGTCAGGCAAATGCTGGATCCGGAGAGATTCGTTGGGCTGTTCCTGGCCGTAATAGCCCACCGGATCTCTCGCGCTAGTATGAAAGTACCCTTAGATATATTGTCCTTTATAGTTAGTGCTTCCTCCTCCTACACACAGACTCAAAGACGTGCTCATGCTGCATCTAATGTGTCTGGAGTGGGCAATATCAAAAATATTCCCACGATAAAGATATTAAGAAATTTATTGCAATAAATAATACCCATTTAGAAGAAAAAAAACACTTGGGGCCACAAGGAGAAGACATTATACTGTATGTGGGCAGCCACAACGAGACATTATACTGTATGTGGGCAGCCACAAGGAGACATTACACTGGACGTCGGGGAAGGTGAAGGGACTGCTCCCTGCTTACCGTCACCCGTCTCTGCTTCTTATGGATGCAAAGACAGCTGACCACGGGACATAGCCACCCATTCCCGGACTCAGCCGCTAAAATCCTGACAGTCCAGCCTAATCCGGAACGGTTGGGACTGGAGCTATGGTATACTAGTGCATTGTATGTGCTGTATTTATATTTGTACCTGCAGAATGTGACACACACAAATCTTTTATTCATTCATTCAACCCTCCCAAGAAATTCCCTCTCCATCAAATATGCATCCCAGATATTCTATGATCCCTTAACTTGAAATGCCCACTCCACATCATGTCGCCCTCCTCTCACCCATAATATCTTCATAGTAGTATACAGTGTTAGTATTAAAAACGGTCATCATAACAATTGTGTACGGATTTATGTTGCAGAGCGACGTCAACAAAGTCAAGGCCAGTTGGCCCCGGCAGGACCTGCAGCTTCATGTAAGTGTAAACATATTTAATTAATTTTTAATCCGGGCTATGTGGGAGTGCAGCTGCAGTGATATAAGAGCACTAGTGGTTAGGAATGGGATCCAGCCCCAAACTATTCAGATGTATCAACATCAGCAATTACAACTGTTCATTTGAGTTGAATGAAATGCCATTATTTAATGATTTTTTACAGCTGCTGCACCACAGGGGCCCTCTACCCCGCCTCAACCCCAGCCACAGAGGAGCCCACCTGCCCCTCCAACAGCCCCCGAGGAAGAAGGTAGGTAGACTGCCGAGACTGACCTCTCTAAACCCCCACCAAACCACCCTCGCAGCCGGCCAATAAAACACACAACACCTTAAGTTGAGTAAGGGTCGGTCACAGCTTTATTTTCTTATCTTATTCCAAAACTTCAACTTGTTGACCATAAACACCATAACCCGGAGTATTGAAGCGCTATGCCCCACAGCGTTCTGTGGGCAAGTCTGCCTTCTTCTCCGTCTGAAATCGTCAACCGACCTCTGCTGTGACTTGCAATGTAAAACACTGAAACAAACCAGAAATGAATCAGAAAAAGTAAAGAAAACGATGAAATAATAAGGGTGGGAGGGTGGGAAGCTTTCAGTGAAGAGGCCGTCCCCCTATCAGGGCCATCCTTTTAACCCCTTAGCCGCTACCACCACCTCAGCCAACCAGGACGCAGGGGTGTTGGTTAAAAGAAACACCCTCTCGCTGGTAATTAGAAACAGTGTCTACAAGAGAAACACCCCCGTGGGCAGAACCATTTTTTCCCCTTGCTGCAGGCTGAGTTTATTAACCCTTTAATGCACCACCGCTCGTCAGTCACAGACGCCTTCACTTAGGCACCTCGGCGTCCGCTAAAATCAAAAGTGTAATTGGTGGAACTTCTGTCTTCAAAATAGAATCTAAATTTATGCTTTATCTTTTGTAGCTCCAACCGTCAGGGAGGCTGAGTTTTCCCCAGGACCCTGGGAGGACCACGCCGTATGGGTGTCTAGTAAGTACAAAGCCATAATTCACATAAGTGAAATATTCTCAAGCACTAGGATCATGTCACCCAACATGTTATGATAACTAGACTGTGTACACATTATGTTCTCCAAGTGGTTAGTGAAGCCGACATATCACAATAATTTTAAAATCAAGGTAGTGAAAGAAGTAGAAACTTGAGTTACACCAAAAATATTTAAGAAAAAGGTGACATACATCACATAATATTATAGTACATTGGCAATCTCTTTTTAACAAAGCGAGAAACAGCCCTGCACCTCACATAGATCCAGAGATCTGCCCCAATTACTCTGCTACATCAAGCTGGTTACTCAAGGCTAGTGTGACTAGTGTCTATTCTGCTGCATGTCAGGACTCGTGTCCATCTCTCCCTATCACAGCTCAGGACAGGAGGCAGTTGAAGATTTAAACTGAGCATGTGCGGCCTTCTCAGTGAGCAGTTCTAAGAAATAAGAAAGAAAAATGGCTCAATAAAGATACATTTCACTGAATAACAGAGTCAGTTCTAGTAGATATACAAAATATTTTATGACATGCAACTGCTAAAGTATTCAGATCCAGGTGCTGCTTTTAAAGTTTAGAATATTTTTCGTGGGACAACCCCTTTAACTCGATATTACTAATTATATTACTGTTTCCACCCCTACAGATATACCCACAGATTTCGAGGTGGAGGCCACCGTAAAGTGATTTGGAGAAAAGCTATATGCTGCCTCCCGCCTCCTACGCAGCCTCCAGCTGGACCACCAGGAGCTGAGACAAATGATGGCCGCAAGACGCCAAAGTCCGGCGTAATTTTTATTTTCTTTATTTTTTGTATTTATTTTGATTTCAAAGTTCTAAGTTCTAAGTTATTATTATTATTATTATTTAAAAAATTCTTCAGAAACCTGTGTTTTGATTGTTTTTTTAAACCTTTAACCCCTTCCTGACATACTGTGAAGAAATATTGTTAGGAAACATATATTGACTTGTACGTAAGGCACAAGTGCTGCCACAAATTACACGGAACAGGCACTCCAATACAACGGGTATAAAGAAGGGCCTCATTCACATTGTGGAACAATTGTTCTTGTCGTGGGACTCATACACTCATAAAGCCTATGCACAGTGTGACAAGTCTGCCAAAAATTACAAGGAACAGGCACTCCGATACACCTTTTATTACACATAAAGGAGGGCATCAGACACACCCGTGAAAAATTAATATTGATGGCCTGCTGGTGAGGAGACCCTTGAAAACATTATGATTGAGTGCCTGCTGGTGAACAGACCCTTGAAAACATTATGGTTGAGGGCCTACATGACAAAACAGTGTATCCAATACACCCTAAAAGCGTTCAGCCACTTTCCTGTGGTGGAGTAGCGAAGTCAGGGGAAATCCAGGCCTTGTTCATCTTGATAAGCGTCAACCTCAAAAAACACGCTTAATATCAAACGCTAAAAATTTTGGTTAGAGAGGCTGTTTGTCCTGGGTAAAAATTGAGTTTAGAGAGGCTGTTGGCCTTCCTTAAAAATTGTGGTTAGAGAGGCTGTTGGCCTTCCTTAAAAATTGTGGTTAGAGAGGCTGTTGGCCTTCCTTTAAAATTGTGGTTAGAGAGGCTGTTGACCTTCCTTTAAAAATTGTGGTTAGAGAGGCTGTTGGCCTTCCTTTAAAATTGTGGTTAGAGAGGCTGTTGGCCTTCCTTAAAAATTGTGGTTAGAGAGGCCCGTGAAAATTTTTTAAAAAAATGTTAACATTTTTTTTTTTAAAAAAGGCCTGGTGTGGAACAGACCCTTGAAAACATTATGGTAGAAGGCCTGTTGGTGAACAGACCCTAAAACATTATTTTTGAGGGACTGGTGGTGAACAGTCCCTTGAAAACATTATATGTGAGGGACTGGTGGTGAACAGACCCTTGAAAAAATTATGGTTGAAGGCCTGGTGGTGAACAGACCCTAAAACTTTATTTTTGAGGGACTGGTGGTGAACAGACCCTTGAAAACATTATGGTAGAAGGCCTGGTGTGGAACAGACCATTGAAAACATTATGGTTGAAGACCTGGTGGTGAACAGACCCTTGGAAAAATTATGGTTGAAGGCCTGGTGGTGAACAGACCCTAAAACATTATTTTTGAGGGACTGGTGGTGAACAGTCCCTTGAAAACATTATATTGAAGGACTGCTGGTGAAAGACCTTTGAAAAATAGGTTGAAGCCTGGTGGTGAACAGACCTAAACTTATTTTGAGGACTGTGGTGAACAACCCTTGAACATTAGGTTGAAGGCCTGTTGTGAACAGACCTAAAACTTATTTTTGAGGCACTGGTGGTGAACAGACCCTTGAAAACATTATGGTAGAAGGCGTGGTGGTGAACAGACCATTGAAAACATTATGGTTGAAGACCTGGTGGTGAACAGACCCTTGGAAAAATTATGGTTGAAGGCCTGGTGGTGAACAGACCCTAAAACATTATTTTTGAGGGACTGGTGGTGAACAGACCCTTGAAAACATTATGGTTGAAGGCCTGGTGGTGAACAGACCCTAAAACATTATTTTTGAGGGACTGGTGGTGAACAGACCCTTGAAAACATTATGGTTGAAGGCCTGGTGTGAACAGACCTAAAACATTATTTTTGAGGGACTGGTGGTGAACAGACCCTTGAAAACATTATGGTAGAAGGCCTGGTGTGGAACAGACCATTGAAAACATTATGGTTGAAGACCTGGTGGTGAACAGACCCTTGAAAACATTATGGTTGAAGGCCTGGTGGTGAACAGACCCTTGGAAAAATTATGGTTAAAGGCCTGGTGGTGAACAGACCCTAAAACATTATTTTTGAGGGACTGGTGGTGAACAGACCCTTGAAAACATTATGGTTGAAGGCCTGGTGGTGAACAGACCCTAAAACATTATTTTTGAGGGACTGGTGGTGAACAGACCTGAAAACATTATGGTAGAAGGCCTGGTGGTGAACAGCCCTAAAACATTATTTTTTGAGGGACTGGTGGTGAACAGACCCTTGAAAACATTATGGTAGAAGGCCTGGTGGTGAACAGACCCTAAAACATTATTTTTGAGGGACTGGTGGTGAACAGACCCTTGAAAACATTATGGTAGAAGGCCTGGTGGTGAACAGACCCTTGGAAAATTATGGTTGAAGGCCTGGTGGTGAACAGACCCTAAAACATTATTTTTGAGGGACTGGTGGTGAACAAACCCTTGAAAACATTATGGATGAAGGCCTGGTGGTGAACAGACCCTAAAACATTATTTTTGAGGGACTGGTGGTGAACAGACCCTTGAAAAAATTATGATAGAAGGCCTGGTGTGGAACAGACCATTGAAAACATTATTTTTGATGGCCTGCTGGTGAACAGACCCTTGAAAACATTATTTTTGAGGGCCTGGTGGTGAACCAGTAGGGTTGAGAAGAGACAAGTTGAGGAGGAGGAGGAGGCAGCACTTGATTGCACCCAGTATGTTTCCAAATAGACAATTGACGGTGGGGGCATTAGTAGGAGCAGTATTCTTTTGGATCCAGAAGGGCCTAGTACAGAGAACTGAAGTTGGAAGCTAAGAATATGCACGCTTGTAAAAATCAGTTTTTATACATGACAAAATGTTGATGTTGAGTTCAGCACAGGACAGTCAACGTTAAAAAAAAACCCCTCTAACATTACAGCTAGTCTAGTAGGATACGGATACGGTGAAATAGACAGACAACCTCACCCACAGAATCCATGAGGTGAAGAAAGGACATTTAAAAAGGCACAGATTCAAGAAGGCTTTATGCCAGTTCCATTATCCAAAAATACGTGTCCACTTTTCATGAAATGGACACCTCACTGGCATTCGCTTTACAAATTGACGCAACTACTCTGGTATAAAACCTGTTGAATCTGGGCCTATGGCTGTTGGCAAGACATATATAAATCTTTGATACACCAGTTTGATGTCCTAACCGAGTGCAGCGCCCAACCCAATGGATGTATGCTTTTGTGTTTTTTTAGTGCTGTCACCAGCTGGCTTAAAGGATAAGTCCGGGCAATTTATAAGGCCCCATTCACACGACCGTAAGATAATGGGGCCGTATCTATCCGCAAAATTGCGGATAGATACAGCCCCATTCACTTCTATGGGGCCGGGAGCGGCGGCAGGGAGCTAGCTCCATGCCGCGGCTCCTATGAAGAAAGGGATATAGTTGTCCGTGCGCATGGACAACTATAGGCATTTTCAATGGGGCCGCCCGGCATGTGTTCTGGGCGGCCCATTGAAAATGCCTATAGTTGTCCGTGCGCACAGACAACTATAGCACTTTCTTCATAGGAGCCGCGGCATGCAGCTAGCTCCCTGCCGCCGCTCCCGGCCCCATTGAAGTGAATGGGGCTGTATCTATCCGCAATTTTGCGGATAGATATACGGCCCCATTCACTTACGGTCGTGTGAATGGGGCCTAAGTGTCTGGGTCAAGTAAGGGCACAGAAAGTAATTAATTGCCTGGACTTATCTTTTAAAGTGGGTAGGGGAAAAACCCCTGATGGGGTATGGGAGTGACCTTCCCGCCCTTTCTTTGGTCACTCCCAAAAAACCTCACCCTATGGGTACCTTCACATGTGGCTGCGGGTCTGCTGAGTAAAATCCACAGGCCATTTTTATACCGTTCACCAAACGGCGTTCAGTACTATGGTGCCGTCCGGACATACGCAGTTCTGCGCTGAACTGGGTATTTGCGTCCAGCCCCATAGTACTGAAGGTGGCATAAAATCAGCCAACGATGCGCTGTGGATTTTAGGCAGCAGAGACCCCCAAAAAAGCATCCCATTGTAAAGGCACCCGTAAATAAGGCAAGTTAACCTCCCTTTCAGCAACTGTTTGTTGCTGTAACTAACTGTGGAGGTTTTTTATATCACAGCTGAAGGACAGCAGCCTCCGTGATATATACCCCATAGACAGCCTTATTCCAGGCGTGACTGTATGAGAAGCGTGAAATCATTCGCACAGAGAAGAACCCCATCGGGATTTGCGGTGCGAGATTTTACTACTCTCATGATATCAACAAAATACCTCAAGAACAGTTAGTACCCGCTCACAAAACGGTGAGTAGTGTTCCTTGGCACGGGTGCCAGGGATAAAACCCCACGGCTATAGTTCACAAAAGGTGAAATCCCCACTTTGTGAAGCATAGTCATGGGGATTATTTTAGGGATAGTACTGTTCTTGTGGTATGGGTTGGACAGTGCACCGGTGTGAGGCATTAAGCTGGTGTGGAGATGTTAAATGGCCAACACACCATGGGCATTAAATTTGGAGATGGGGTTCTCTTTATTTAAATGTATCCGAATTAAGTAGGGAATTTTTAAGGTGATTTTTTTTTTAAATTGGGGTCTAAGGGGTGAACATTACTTAATAAGTTAAATTATGGATTTTTACGATGGGCACATATTTGGAATCTTAAGGTCATTTTCTTGGACACACGGATTGCCATGCAAGACGGGTGACTGATGACTTAGTCATTCACATCAGGCAGGGGGGTGGTATAATCCGATGTAATCCAGGCACGATTCATCTTTATAAAAGTCAGCATCTCAACACTGTGGCAAGAGAGCCTCGTTCTTTGCGGTGTTACGATGTTACCAGCCACACTGAACACCCTCTCTGACATGACACTACTGGCTGGGCAGGACAGCAGAGCCAAAGAAAACTCTGCCAGTTGAGGCCAAATGTCCAGTTTCTCTGCCCAGTACTGCACGGGGTCGGTGACACTTTGGGGCAGGGTACAATCCAGGTAGGCAGTGACCTGGTGGGTGAGCTCATGCTGGTCCATGCCATGAGTCCGGTGTTGTGTCTCCTCTTCAGCAGCTGGCTGCATGAAATCGCTCATCAGCGATTGGAGGCTGTAGCGACTTCTCACGCCTCCACTAGTGGCGGTGGTAGTGGAGCGCACTGGTTCCCACCGGGCGGATATTGTCTGGGAACCTGGCTGGTCTCGCTGGTAAGTAGAGACCAGCTGTCTGGTGAGTAGGTCCCGGTAGTACCCCAGTTTTGCCTCCCTCTCTGATGGCGGAAAAAATTCAGCCATTTTGTGGCGGAAGTGAGGGTCCACCAGGGTGGCCAGCCAGTATTGGTCCCTCTGGCGGATGTCCACAATCCAGCTGTCACTCCTCAGACACTCCCGCAGGCACCTTGCCATCTGCACCAAGGAAAATGAGTGCCTCTCCTCTACACTGTCCTCGGTATAGTTCCAGGGTCTGCTGGGGTCTTCCTCCGCTTCCTCTACCACCTCATCCTCCATCTCCTCCTGTGATTGAGAGGCAGAGAAGCCAGGTGGCGGTGTGTGGAATGGCTGGGCATGGACTTCTTCCTCCTCCTCACCCTCCATCTGCACTTCATCCATCTCTGGGCTCAAGGCGATGTTCAGCCTTGGAGTGGTGGCCTGGGAATCCTCGCTGATGATGCTTTTCAGCGCACTTTCCAGAACATGGACGAGTGGGATGATGTCGTCGATCCCATAGTCATTCCTGCTCACAAACAAAGTCGCGTCCTCAAAAGGGATCAACAATTGGCAGACTTCACGCATCATCTGCCAGTGTGTGACTTGGAAGTCGCAGTGTGGCGTGAAGCTGCCTGATTGCCCCATGAGGTAGTCTGTAACGGCTGACCTTTGCTCGTACAGGCGGTCCAGCATAGGGCAGAATTCCAGCGTGTTGGCACGTCGCAGATTAGCCGATGTTGGAGCAGACTGCTCTGTCTCTGGATCCTGAGCAGGGTGTTCCTTGCAGTGTAGGAGTGGCTGAAGTGTTTGCACACTCTGTGTGACATCCTCATAAGGTCTTGTAGTGCAGGAAATGATCTGAGAAACCTGTGCACTATGAGGTTTATCACATGTGCCATACAAGGTGTATGACTCAGCCCTCCCTGCTGCACTGCAGAGACAATGTTCCTCCCATTGTCTGCTACCACACTTCCCACCGTTAGTTGACGTGGGGTCAGCCATTGATCTACCACCTCGCTGATGGTCCGGAGGAGCTCCTGCCCACTGTGTCTCCTTTCACCCAGGCTCACCAAATGGAGGACACCCTGAGAGCGCCGGGCCTGACATCGGTGGTAAGACACCGGGGCAGGTTGGACTGCAGTAGAAGCGGCGGATGTTTGCAAGGTGGTGGAGGCGGAACTTCTGCTTCCCGCTGCTGGCCCCCTAAAGCACCATGGAGGTGACAGTGGCAGGAATGGGCCAACTTCATGATGGTCTTCTCGGAGGATGTTGACCCAATGGGCAGTAACAGACATGTACTGCCCTTGCCCATAATTTGAGGACCAGACATCAGCACTCAGGTACACACTCTTGGACACCGAGAGTCCCAATGAGTCGCCCACCTTTTTCTGCACATAACTGTGCAGTGATGGGACAGATTTTCCAGAGATGTAGTGGCGGCTGGGGACTCGCCATCTGGGGTGCGCACACGCCATGAAATCCCTGAAAGGCTGGGAGTCCACGAGGTTGAAGGGCAGGGACTGAAGCACCAGCAGCTTAACCAGGTGTCTGGTCAGTTTCTGGGCCATGGGATGGCTGCTGGAATACACCTGACGTCTACCCATGGACTCAGTCAGGGATTGCTGCCTCATTAGCGGTGTACATGGCAGTGACACTGTGCTGCTGCTGGCAACTGAGGCTGACGAGCCCTGAGTTCCAGTGAGAGGATGCTGCATGATGGGATCTGCAGTGTATGGTGCATCCTGACAGGAGGTGGTATTGGGGTCACGGTTCTTCCAGGCCTGTTGGTGTTGCCTTTCCATATGCTTTCGCATGGATGTTGTTCCGAGATTATCACCCCTATCACGACTGACCCTCTCATTGCACAGCAGGCACAAAGCGATATGCTTATCTGTCCCCAGGCGGAAGAACTGCCAGACGACTGAGGACCGTGGTTTGCTGACAGCCACGGGGGGTCTTGCTGGCTGTTGACTGCCACTGCTGCCTGAGGGCGCCCTCTCAGGACCAAGGCTTTGAGAGGGTGATCTCTGCCTGGTAGCTTCTCTTCTACCCCTCCCTCTTGTGCCTCGGTTGCTTGCAACAGTGGGATGTTGCTGCGTCGGTGGCACCTCTATTTCCTCCACCGATGATGCTGAGGATAATGCTGCTTGAGGGCGCCACGTCCGATCAGCGACATCATCATCAAAGTCAGGACCGCTGCTACTTTCCTCCGGTGGCTGGGACAGTATATCAGGTGTGGCACTGGATGCCCCTCGCTGGCTCTGTTGACTGCTTACAGCCAACACCTCCTCTGGAGTCTCAGTACGTTCCACCCGCTGACTTTGGTGGACTTCCTCCTCCTCCTCATCACTAAAAAGTGGTAAAGACTCCAAGGGCAGATCAAGGTTTGCCAAGAGTTCCCTGGCAGAAGGTGCCCCAAAGGAGAGTGGCATTCTAATAACAGGGGACGGGGCAGAGGACTCTCGCTGACCGTCACATGTAAGGGTGGTGTTGGATGATCCAGCCGATGCTTGACTCCTCGTTTGGGAGCTTTGGGCGGTGGAACTGGAGGATTGGGTAAGCCAATCTAGAACCGGTGGCTGTGTGGTTCTTACTTGACCAGTGGCCGTCAGGGGTAGCTGCACCCTGCTGCCATGCCTGTTACCCCGGCTGCCACTGGGCCTGGTGCTGCCACTTCTCCTACCCTCACCGCCTGGTGTTGCACTCCTTGCCTGGGAAGTGCTGGAAGTAGGACGCTTGGACATATTTTTATTGTGTGGGGGAAAATTAAATGATGTATTTTTTTTATACTTTTTTAAACTTTATTGTTTTTTTTATAACTTTTTTTACCTTTTTTAACTTTTTTTATAACTTTTTTTAACTTTTTTTTTAAACTTTGTTTATAACTTTTTTTTTTATTCTTTTTTAAACTTTTTTTTGTTGTGGCTAAATGGGGTTGACGGCACCCAGCTGAGCAGCAATGTGTAGCGTGTACGGTCACGGAACAGGAATGCTACCTGTCCTGACTCTTTTCTCTCACTATTTTTTTTTCTCACCCTATCTCTCCCTAGATGTCACAATTTTTTTTATTTATATGATTTCCTCTCCCTATCTCTACTTATCTCTTTCTTTCTCAGCCTCTTTCACTATCTATCACCTTAACTTCTATATCTAGCTTTCTCTTCCTCTCTCCTGCTTCTCTCACTAACCCTTTCTATTTCTTCTCTATCTCTCCCTGTATCTATCTACTTGTTTGACTATCTATCTATCTATCTATCTATCTATCTATCTATCTATCTATCTATCTCTTTTCCCTCTGTATCTATGGAGCTCCTTTCTCTCGGATGTCTGAAGACGCACTGACAAAATGTCGGCGCGCTCAGGCACTTCCAGGGCTGTGGGGGTGACGTCACACATCTTGTTTTTCACAGAAAACCAGGATACAAGGGATTATAGGAGTAATAATCCCTTGTATCCTGGTCTATTCTGTGAAAAAAGTACAGTTTTGCGTCGCCGTTCTTTTTTTTTTACCAGATTCGTTATGAATCTGGTTCGTTACGGTTTGGTTCGCTCAAAATAACG
This sequence comes from Rhinella marina, assembly GCA_900303285.1. Lineage (NCBI taxonomy): Eukaryota > Metazoa > Chordata > Amphibia > Anura > Bufonidae > Rhinella > Rhinella marina. Next base: position 5,424 of record ONZH01010046.1, on the reverse strand, counting down.
GCGACGCAAAATATACGCATATTTGAGAATGTACACTAATGCGTACGCTAATGCATGTACATATTAGTGAACATTCTCAAATATGCGTATATTTAGGGTATGGAATATGGCATATTCCATACCCTAAGTATACGCATATTTGAGAATGTTCGTTAATGTGTACGCATTTTATGAATTCATACGCATTAGCGTACGCATTAGCGTACATTCTCAATAAATATGCGTATATTTTGCGTCGCCGTTATTTTAACCAGATTCGTTATGAACTTTCTCAAAATTCGGTTCGGTGACGAACCAAACTTTTGGGAAAGTTCGTAACGAATCTGGTTCGTTACGGTTCTCTCTAAATTATTAGAGAGAGACTTTTATTCTAGTCTGTCAGTGAAGTAAGTCATACGGAGATTAGAGATGAGCGAATCTATTCGCCGCTTTGTAGATTCGATACGAATCTTGGAAATATTTTACAACAAATTGAATCCGAATATTTTCAGATTCGCTTCGGAAGATTCTTCTGAAATCTTTGTACGCTAACGCTACGTACGCATCATATAATTTGTACGCTAATGCTATGCATCTGATAATTTGTACGCTAATGCGTACGTATTCAGTTAAGTAGCAGACTTTTACTGTATATTCGTTCTTTGTGCGGGCCTAGAAAATAATACGCTAAAGCTTGGTACGCACTTTGTACACTCAGGCATAAGTATTTGTGGGAATGTTTACAGAACACAACAGAATAACGAATGATTTGTATGCAGCTTCGACTAAATAGCTTCGTATTAAGTATGAATGATGTAATGTTGACTAGACTGGATCCAGATCCATCCAGAGCTGGGCTGGAACATGTAAAGACCAGATGTAAAAGAGGGAGAGAGAGAGGGGTGTAGAGAAAACTTGTCTGACAAGGACTTGACTCCACAGGACCTGTGTTCAGGAGTTTCTGCCAGTGCCGGAGCACACCAAGAGCACAGTTTGATTGCTGTGGGAATCTCCACATCCCAAGGTGGAGTTTGTGCACTATAACTATCGCAACCTGTTTTAAAGAATAAAGCAGAAGAGTTTCCCTTCCATGAGGGACAACCATCCTTTTTAGTTTATTGCATTGTCTAAAATATATACCCCATGTTTGGTTGCCTATGTCAGAGTCAGCTAGTGAAGTGAAGGAAGTTTGCTTTAAAGAGACACCTTTTGGCCTATTATCTACCTGGGCAGCTGTGAATCCTGTAACATCTGTAAAAGTGCATTCTGTGTATCAACTGTTGGTCCATTACCAGATATGAACTGTCCTAATATGTTTGCATTTGAATTCTTCAGAAAAGAACTGTTCTGCTGCAAAGCAACCTTATCATTGCTTCCTGCACTATTACACTGAAAAGTATTGGCATCACGACTACCATGACTTTGCATTGCAATGCAAAACCATGAATGCCAATCTCACCTCAACTGAAATGAGGCAAGAGGACCCCAGAACTAGTCTTACCCTAAAGGGAAGAAAAAGTGTGCCCTTCCCATGACTGCATGCAGGCCGAGGGAGGTTTACAATTGTGAGCCGAAGTAGGCGAAACCGGTTGGGCCGAGGAACTGCATCCGTTTTTTTTTTTTTTTATCGATATGCTTTTATGAATTTTTATCTTTGTGAGAATAATGAAAGAAAGAAGTGAAGTTTGGACGACATTCAGATGGGCTTATTGGGAGGACAGTTGTACTTCTATCTGGGTGGCAGTGAGCCTAATATAGCTACAATGTAGCACTGACTTTACTATACAGTTCATCCATTGTTGCTAATATTTTCCTGCTCCAAGTCCAATTCCTTTATTCCTAGGCACCCACACTTACACACTCCCCTCTAGCCTGATCCCTGAACTTTTGCCTGTAGCACTCCCAATGTCACCACTTTGTGTGGTCATTTAATAAGTCCCATTATACCCACTAGCTTATCATTTCTTATAGATGCCCTAATTTAAATTCCTTTGAATTGCACCCCAAAGTTTTGGCCCATCTATTACTACTTGTATCTGCTACCACTTGACTGTCTACTTTTTTTTAGAATTACCAATGTATTAAGAATCAAAAGTCAGATGTCAGGAATTGCAATTAAGAAAATACAGTATGTAGAATTTAAAATGTGTTTCTTGAATGTTGTGTCTACTTGTATAGCCTGTAGCAGCTGTCCACCATAATCTTGTGTTTATTTTGTACATTAGTAGGTAGTGTACAGCTGACTTACATAATTTACTGCCCAAGGGTTTGACTAAGACTCCAGCAATGAGACATCACTAAGCAATTTAGCAAAGCATGAGAAGACAAGATTTCAGAATGTGGACAATGCTTAAAATTATTCTGTTAACTTGCAAGAATGCGATAATTGTGTAGTTCCCAAGCAGTGCTCTCCCCGTGCATGTTGAAAGATGCAAAGGGAAATCTAGAAAGGTCAGCGGCTGATTTTTAGCACACTGATAAATAAAATATATCTTTTGAAAGTTTATTTTTGTATCCTTATTTTGTGAAGCTCTAAGCTTGCTTTTACTTAAAAGTTTGTAATAATGTTCACTTTAATAAGTAATGAATAGTGTTGAAAGAATAGAAATTAATGAAGTGGAATTAATTGCAAATTTCACGAAAAAATTTGACTGGTAATGAATCTGAATTTCTTCGTGCTTCATGGTAACAAATCAGATTTTTTTGGACAGGATGAAAGTAAGAAGACCAGAAGCAAAGGATCTTCCATAATGCCTTTCAGCCAGCGAATCAGCAGATAGCCAGTCCCTGTAATGTCACAGCCTTATAAAGCCTTATCCTTCCTTGACTCCAACATTTTATATTTGAACTTAGTACAGGGAGGAATGTGACAGGCACTAGGGACAGTGATTAAGAAAGCCTTTATTTGTAAAATTTTAGTTAAGAAGAGTTCAGGGACAGTGCAGGGACAGTGTAGGGAGATCATAGGGAGACTTTTTTACACACTATAGGGAGCATATAGGGAGAATGCAGAGAACAGAACCCCCTTGGTTAACAGATCAGCAATTCTATTACTTGATGCACTAATTGAGGTGAAAAACCTGTCTAATACTACTTCTATTATGGTGTCCAGATTGTTTTAAACATATGTATTTCTATAACACCTTGATTCTCTAATTAAGCTTAAAAAGCGGTCTAATACTCGTGCTATAGGGGTGTTCACATTGTGTTATAGATAACAAATTCTAAAAATGCCTTCATTCTATTGAAAAAATACTAATACTACTGCTTTTGAGATGTCCATCTCCTAGCGGCCCACACCCCTTTTCCTGCAGTCAAGGCTCCACCACCTCAGCAGAAGGGAGTTGTGTTTGGGGTGTCCACATTGTGTTATAGAAAAGTTCTATAACGCCTCGATCTTGATTTTGTAATTGTGTGGAAATAGCGCTCTATTTTTTTTCAGTTATTTCGTTTTCTACCTTGTTTTATAGATAAGTAATTCCATTAGGCCTTCATTCTGTAATTCGGGTGAAATAGCGGTCTAATACTACTGCCATTGAGGTGTCCACATTGTTTTATAAATAAGTAATTCCATTAGGCCTTGATTCTGTGATTCAGTTGCGACTGTGTTGAAACTGAGTATACGTAAACAGACGATTAAAGCTTGATGCTCAATTTCTTGTTAATACGCACAGGTAGATTACTGTGTTGCTGCAGTTATCATCGATATATATGGCTTATTTAAATTGAAACGCCCCATGTGGAAATGGAATATATGTAAATGGATGATTGAGGCTTGATGCTAAATCACACCTTAATACACACTGGTAGATTCCTGCCACAACAAGGATTTCTGTTAAAGTCTGGGGAAAAATGAAAGTATTTACTTGTAGGTAGCTGCTTTTGAAGCGCACCTGTACTTCAGATAGCAGGCACAGTCAGCCAAAGGCCCTGTCTTCTCTTTTTTTGTTAGCTGCCTTGCCTCTCTCTATTGTACACAAAATACACAATTCATCTTTTCACTCTCTTGTTTTTCTGCCAGACACTGTAACACCCAGCTACCTTCATTCACAGCCCAGCACAAAATAGCATCCTGCTCATTCTGCTAAGGCACTTCCCTGCCTGCTGCAGCACTGATTAGCTCATTGAGGCTGTCTGTCAGCCTGGGAGCCAATCAGGGCAAGCCCTCCCCTCACTTCCTTTCAGGGTCATGTGCGAGCCATTCTTCTTCCTCCCTAGTGGTTTTTTGCTGCAGAGATAGGAATTTTCCGTCCATATATTTTACTCTTATTTATTAAAAAACACAAAATTTACAAAAAATTTGGAAAATTGACTATTTTTTAAATTTGAATCTCTCCGCTTTTAAGACAGATAAAGATGCCTCATAAAATAGTTATAAATTAAAGGGGTTGTTTCTTTTCTATACTTGTATATACGTGTCCATGCAAAGTGGTAAGGTTGCATTCCCTTATATTGCACTGGTTCATGTGAGCACTATATCATTATTATTGTACTATTGTGGGCTAAATTTTTAAAGATATCTAGTAAATGTTATGTTTTAAACGCACACCCTATATTTATTATACAGTTGTCCGGGATCAGAGCTGAACCCGGACATACCTTTAAATTCACCCAGGCAGCCCGCCAGAACAGGGCATCGGAGCATCCTATGCTCCGATGCCCTCCTTTGCCCCGCGCTAATTAGCGCAAGTCAAAGGCATTTAGCCCGGTTCCAGTGACGTACCGGTCTCTGCCAGGCGGAGGCTTCTGCCCGGCTGTGAGCCCGGTGACGTCACCAGAGCTGATGGGTGGGCTTTAGCGCTGCCCTAGCCAGCTAAAGCCGGCCCATTACAGCCGGTGACGTCACCGAACTCACTGCCGGGTGGAAGCCTCTGTAACTAAAAGAGCCCTTGCCCTGCGCGATCCAGCGCAGGGCAAGGGAGGGCATCGGGCAAGGGAGGGCATCGGAGCATGAGATGCTCCGATGCTCTGTTCAGGCGGGCTGCCTGGGTGAATATAAGGGTATGTCCGGGTTCAGCTCTGAACCCGGACAACCCCTTTAACATTTACCATACTTTATATCTACATTATGTTGGCATAATTTTTTTTTACATGACATTTTATTTTTTAGGATGTTAGAAGGCTTAAAATTTTAGCAGACCACTATGTGGCACCTTATTACTGCTGGGAGGGCATTGTTTGTACTGACGGCTCTGCAGGGGTTGGGATCCAAAAAGCCAATAAAATTAATCTGTTTTTTCATGGCCATATTTAACAGTCAAGAAAAGCGGATGAAAACGGCCATTAAGTGTGTCTGTTTTTAAAAGACCTTTTTTTTGTCACGTATGCATGTTCACAAGGGATGAAAGGAGAATATCTGAATACAGAAACAATTTGTGGTTGCATTCTTTTGTTTGGTGATATGCCAGGGAAGGAGAGGCATTAGGTTTTCTAACATTTGCTAAA